>NJRQ01000013.1:104934-151217 GCA_003063805.1 Aphaenogaster ashmeadi | reverse complement strand
GTATCTAAAAAATTGTAGAAGTAGATGCATGTACAAAAATCCGTACACACACACACACATACATACATACTTCCGGACATTTTCTACTAATATGATTTCTCGACATTTTGGAACATTCTAAACCTATTTCCATCAAAATCTCGAAAAATTTTTTTTCCACCATCACAAAGCTTCCTCTATGAGGAAGCAAAAAGTTCGCTTTTTGCGAACAGAGATCTAATCTAATCTAATGCAATCGTCGCGAGCGATCGGTTCGTCGTTGCTCTCTCGCGACCAAAGATGATATCTCTCTTCTAGAGATGTGCGAATTAAGATTTTTTGACACCGAAGCGAATTGAATCGAACTTGATTTCTTTGTTCGAATAGAATCATTGGAATATAACTTTAATTGACATAATTATTGTTAAGTTGAATTTTAATATATAGATAATAAAAAAGGATTTCTATGTAAGAAAAATAATATTAATTATATCATTTTAAAAATATACATGTATTTAAATATTTAATATAAAACCGATAAAATATATTTTACTTACAATTTGACGACAGGACTACAGTACATGTCAAAAATTGTAAATAAAACTACAGTTACAAACTTAAGCACGATCTCAATATGCTATACGGCTATTTCATTTGGCTGAACGGAATCTTAAGACCACCTAAGACTTAAGATGATCTTAAATATAAAAATCGAATGAATCAGCTTTAGATTCGAAATTTTCAAATACTTCGGATTCGAATTGTACACTGAAAAAAAATCTGATTGCATTAATTGGAATTCTGTTAGATTCAACCATGTATGTCTGTTGGAAAATGAACGAATCAGAATTCTTTTAGGAATTACCAGATGAGCATGATTAATTTCTTCCTGTTAAATATACCAGAATTTCTTGTTAATGTTCGCCCAACTCGCACAATAATAAAACTGCTAGAGTGCACTGCGGGTAACGTTAACCAGAATTCTGGTTGCACGTTCCTTTGTAACTAGAAGTTTTATTAATCCAACTGGAAAATACTAATCAAATCCTTATAGTTAAATCTCAAACGTTCTAGTTACAAAAAATTGAGTCCAATCACGACAATCAGAAATTCTGTTTGGTCTCACCAAAATGCTTTCTATCAGATATGTATGTCTTGTTCATGTAATCAGACCATTTTTCTAAGTGTAGAGATTCAAATTCGATTCATATTCGAATAGTTCGCACATCGCTAATATCTTCCTGAGAAAAAATAACGCTCTTCATTTTAAGACGCTTCTATTTAAAAAGCTTTTACACATTAAGACACGTCTAGCTTTTGGACATTACGCACGCGAGTCTCGCTGAACTTCGCGTCCCGGCGAAGTGCGCGCGACTCGCCTTGATTTGCATATTAATAACGTGGCCGCGTTAAAGAGCAGACCGCGACGTGGACCCAGCGTGAGAGCTAATTAGTATAACCAGACGGTACACAATCGCCTGTGTCATCGCGCGCGAATTATTAATCGACCCCGCGACCGCCCGCAGTCTGTTAAGCGAAGTTTCCCCGGAGCCCTTCAACAACTTCCCGCGTTTTGCCGCCGGAAAACTCCTTTGTCTCGCCGCCAAAACGAATTCTCTCGCTCTCGCTCGAATTTGCATGAATCCGCGAGCTCTTACTGATGAAATTGATGGAGGAAACGAAATAATTCGCGCGAATCAGATTCTTTTAATTAAGTAAATAATTTTAACGACACTCGAGAGACGACCGTTCGCTTCGAAGTAATTCATTTAATTTATCGGGTCATTTGAAACAACGCAATTGGAACTAAAAGTTCTCCTCCTGGGGAATATATCGATGCTTCTACTGCGAATCTATTAACGCTAATTAAGTACGTGGATTTTCGGGCGGCACTAAAGCGCGTCTGTGATGACTTCGTGGGTCGCGGCCATTATATGCGAAATTACACCAGCGCGCTCATTATTCCGTAATGTCACAAACTCGTCTGCACTACTCGAGTGCGAGCGGAAATTGTTACTGTTCGCGTTATTAACGTCGTCGGGGGGCTATTGTGATGATTACGATTATTATTTCATTGCAAAGTGATTGCGTCGTCCTTCCCGTTTTTCGATTTATTAACTCGTATACTTGATAATAACTTCCGTTTCGGATATGGGGACCGGTTAGCGACATTTAACGCAATATTTGAACGCGTTTGCCATCGTGCTCTTGATTGAGGTAAAATATGTAAATAATGAAGAAAGAACCTGCGTTATATATTCATAAAAATATTTAGAAAAATATAAAATATATACAGGGTGTTTTGTTTTAAATGATACAGTCGATTTTCTCCGAAACTATCGATGATACAGAAAAATGTTTCAGATAATAGTTGAACGGTTTCGAGGGGGACATCTTATGATAGACACATGTTTTTCTAGGTGGAGATGTTCCGGAAACTTTAAGGTGACATTTGTTTTTTTAAATGGAATCATATGATTTTCTTTATATAATATAATTCCTCTAGTTATTTGGCATATAAAAGTATTAAGGTAAAGCTATCAAAAAATCAATAGTTTACGAGATATTTTATATTTCATGTTAAAATATGCCAGAATAAAATATACAATATTACAAACTATATTAATACTTTTATATGCCAAATAATTAGAGAAATTATATTATATAAAGAAAATCATATGATTCCATTTAAAAAACAAAGGTCACCTTAAAATCTCAGGAACACCTCCACCCAGAAAAAACATGTGTCCATCTTAAGATGTCCCCCTCGAAACCGTTCACTTTTATCTGAAACATTTTTTTGTATTATGGATAGTTTCGGAGAAAATCGACCGTATCATTTAAAACGAAACACCCTGTATAGGCATATTAAACATTTAAAACATCTTTAATGTCAGGAAATATATATATTTTTTACAATTTTCTTATAAATGTTTCTTATAAATTTTATAAATGACTTAATTTAATTTCGTATTTGGTACTTTTAATTTATTTATTTCTTCGTCCATATAAAAATTCTTTTAGTTATAATTAGCTGACATAGTTACCGTGTATCAAGGCAGAGATTGTACTCCCGGATGGCGGACGTGTTAATTTTCGTTACAACAGCAACGCGCTGTTAATTAACGAGGTAAGATTATTAGAATTCTCCTTTTGTCGGGTCGCAGATACTTCGTCGGCCGACATATCGTAATAAGGGCGGTACGCGGTCTGCGGCCCGGCGACGTTATTGCCGAAAACTACGGACCGATATTCACAAAGAGGACCCTCGCCGAGCGTCAAAGGACACTCGCGGGAAGGTATTGGTTCCAGTGTACATGCAAAGCCTGCGAGGAGGATTGGCCGCGCTTTGAGAATCTGACGAACGATTCCGTCAGGTTGAGGTAAGTCCATTTAAATTCTCCGAGATCAAGCTCATTAACGAAGTAATTTAATTTAATTAAAAGAACGATCGTATCGGCGCTCCGCTTAAATTTCCTCCCCCCGGCTGACCGTCTATTCAGATATTAATTCGCTAATCTGCCATGTCGGCGATTAGCAAAGTAATATCTATCGGAAATAATGCAAAAAGTTACTCATAAATGACGACGTCTAGAAACGTACGCGTATTCCTTATCGCGGCGTACGTTTTAATTAAGACAATTAACGTTTCTTTTGCGTCGTTTAACCGAAAATCACCGGCTTGAATGTCCCGAAAAGAATCGAAAGATGTTGGTAAACCACGGTAACAAGTAAAAGCACAAGAATATCACGCGGGAGGAATAACAAGCGACCGAAAGAGAGAAAGGAAGTGAGAGAGGATTAGTGAATGAGTGAGTGAGAGAAGAGAGAGAGAGAGAGAGAGAGAGAGAGAGAGAGAGAGAGAGAAAGTTAGCAGATGTTTTTCGAGATCGTTAAAAACCGCAAGTCCTGATGAGGCGAGTTCCTCAAAGGGAAGGAGCGCCTGTACCGTAAGGATGCTTCTGTCGTCAAAGGTACTTCTGTTCGTCGTCGTAAGATTCTTATACCAACTCCAATGACACGGCCAGGTGCTTTTATCAGTTTCGCGGTAATTTTCTGGGTAGTAGCACCACTACTCGTTACGTTGCGTCTTTTACGTCAACAACGGCAGCGCGGCTCCGTCGACGGTATTTCTCTTAGAGAAATAAACCACGGAGTTCCTCTTTGAGAGCGTCGGACAAAAGTTCAATTACGAGTAATTATTTCATCATCACGCTAACGCAAATGTAATTCTTTTAAGTGCGCCTCTCCGTTGACGTTTCAGCGGATCTCCCTTTGGAGAAATGATTTAATACCGACTAAAACATCTTTACATTTTGCATTTTTTCTGATATTCTGATATCTGTAATTACATTCGTATAGAGTATTAGCCAAATGGACAACAAAGCTACGTTCTTCAAACAATCTCAAACGGAATTTGTTTCAACATTTTAATTCGCGGCTTTATTATGAATATATACAAATGATACAAGAAATGGGAAAATTGCAATAAATCTTATTTGATATTTTTACTAAGAAAAAAAATCGATTTCAAATTGTTATTAAAAGGATCTCCGTGGTTTTTAAATTCTTCTATAAGTCAAAGATAATAATGAAGAGTATTGTAACTTATGTCGCATTTTCTAAAATTGATATCATTTCCGATTGAAGAATAATTTTGTACAGATTAAACGAAATAATTATTAAACGAAAAATACGAATCTTCTGACGTAAATTATAAATCGATTTAATTTCGATAACGATTTCATTTTTATCGATGATACCGTAATAAAATCTTCGCGAGGAGAGAGAATCCGCGAAATATCCTTTTGACGTTTTTTCCCCCCGAGGTGTCCTACGGCAGGATGCGGCGGACTGCACTCGCGAACCCAGCGGGGTAAGCCGATAAAATGCCCGGGCTGTCAAAAGAAAATCTGCTTGGAAGATCGGCTCGCCTGCCTGGAAGAGTGCGAGGCTCTCTACGACCGTGGATTGGCCAGCATGGAGGACGAGAGAGTCGACGAGGCGATCGGGACACTCTGCGACGCCCTGAAGAGATTTCACCAAGTCGCCTGTCCACCGCACCGGGACACACACCTGGCCGAAATTGCTTTAAGCTCCTGTCTGGCTGACTGCGGGAATACTTGGCGACTGGCGGCGGCGCTTTGAAGAGGCGGAGAAGGAAACTGACTTGAACGGATCCTGTAACCACGCGGCTGACCGCGGCGGCGCGGTTCGAAGATGTCCTTCTCGAATAAAAGAGGAACGCGTTTGATCAAAGGACGTGGACGTTGGTCGGGCCAATTTGGCCCGCGATATGCTGAGACACATACCCAGCCAATATTCTGTATCACGTTTCAGACGAAAGTGTATCGTTTTTAAGAGCATAATAAATTCGCACCCTTCCCTCTGACGACTTTATCGTTGATTGGTTTAAGGGAGTCTGCGATAAAGGCAATGCTGAATTAATCGATAAGATTAGAGCGATATTCTTTTTACCTTCGTAAAACGGATTAAAAATATTTTACCTTTTGATACAGATGGCTAAAAGCCATCGTACATACTCGAAATTTTCTTGTGGCAGCAGTTCCTTCTCAGGTTACGGCGATCTGGATCGTGCTTCGCGCTAGAGAGGAACGTTATCTTTACTGCCTTTATAAAATCGCCAAGCAATGTAATAAAAACGGGAGGAGGATATAAAACGAAAGGATTCCACTCGTCGCGCGAACGATGTCACGTCGCGGTCGCATAACATCGTACAATTTACACGCGTTATTACCCGTCCGTACATACGCGTGCACGCACCGTACTTCGTACTTCGCCTCTTGTATCCGCGACGATTATCGGCACACGGACGGGAACAGATAGCGATAATTGATATTGCGAGCGTGAAACGGCTGCGCGAGTAGATGTTCGGTATCGGGAAAATTAGCGGCCGAGGCGTTTACCGAGGCGTCGACCTGGAAGCCAACTTTTTTAATTTCGCCTGCACACAGAGCGCAGGCAATCAATTGGTTCATCCGAGATCTCTCCTGATTGCCCTCGCTGTGTGTGTGTGTGTGTGTGTGTGTGTGTGTGTGTGTGTATGTGTGTGTGTATGTGCGTGTGGGCGAGTGTGTGCACGTTTGCACGGTGTATCGTATCTCTATCTGTGAAAACATACGGTCGGGAGTTTCTGATAAGTCGTACGGCTTTTTGCTCTTACATCTTCCTCTCGTTCTGCCGATCGCGAAAAGCATGGAATTCTGCCAATCTTAACGTTAAGAAATCCCGTCGTCTCGTTTAACAACTACGTCGAGGAAGTATTTACGATAGACTCCCGGCGGACGCCAAGAATTATTTACAGCGAAATAATAAAGTAGAGCACCTTTCATTTCATTCTCTCTATTCCACTTTTTTAAATTATAGTATTTGGAGTGTATTTTAAATCCCCCGTGCTTCCTCCCATTGCTCGTTTTCTCTTTTGAAATAAAATGGTTTAGTAAAATGGTTCTTCTTTCGGATACGACGCTCTCTTGCGTAATAAACCACATATTTATCATCGCATGCGGCAAAAATGCATACAGACTGCCGGATGTATATAACGTTTGCATGCTCACGTATTGCATATATTATACGTCCAAATTAGAGAACTCAAATCCGACACAACTCGTTAACCTTTTTCTTCTGTTCGCCGTGTGACAATCGCTGGTCGTCCTACAGCGGTGTGTTAAGCCGTTATTTTCGAGAGTGCACTGCACAATGCATCGGATATACGATAAGTGCATTAGCGAATTTTCAAACTATTTTTACAATCATACATGTCACATGTGTATATGAGAATATTTTTCAAATATAAGGACTTGTTATCGATATTTAATTCTTATGTAACTACAAAAATGTATGTACGTATTATATACGTATTGCTGTGTATAATTTTGTAATTTTTAAAAATGTAATAAAATGTGCATTAATGATATAAAATATATGTATGATTAAAATATATATCTTGTAAACATCCCTCCACTCTATTCCTATACACTAACTAATGAAAATTCTCCCGAATCGTAATACGTAGAATTTTAAGTTTGAAGATTTTAATGCGGGAATCTATTTCACAAAACTCGATAAAGTATCAGGAGATCATAATAACCAAAGAGGTTGCATCATCTAAATTTCCAAGAATTTTTTAAGATTTCTAAGAATCGCGATTTCAAGAATGTGAGATTTTTAATTCGCGAGAATTAAGAATTTCGAAAATGAACAAAGTATTAGGAAAATATAATCAGCAAGGAGGTTACACTATTTAAAATTCCAAGAATTTTCTATATTTCCAAGAATTTTCTATATTAAAAAGAATTTTCTCATTTTCCAAGTATTCTCTCAATATCCAAGAAGTTTCTATGTTTCCGAGAATTTTCGATATTTCCAAGAATTTCTTATGTTTCCAAGAATTTTCTACATTTTCAGGAATTGCGATTCCAACAATCCAAGATTTTAAATAATGAAAGTATTAAGAAAACATAATTGACAAGAAGGTTGCACTATCTGAAATTATAAGAATTTTGCTAATTTTCTAATTTTCTTTTAAATACTATGGTCAGTAATATAAATAGCTATATATGCTCCAAAAATGTCTTTTAAAATATAGCTTTTAAGCATCTTTTCAAAAATTTTAAACGTCTTTAAGACGTCTTTTAGTAAAATCTTAAAGACATTTTAACAAAGATATCTCCAAAACATTTTTTAGACACGCGTGTTATCTGGAAAGTTAATGCTATCGTTTTCTCTAGAATTCTAGCAAATTATAGATCAACTTATCATTATTTTTTTGTCATTGATTACGTAATGAATCACATTTTTCGTGTAAAAGTGACATAGTTGGAAACTGGAGATTCCGATATCTGAAAGACATATGACAGAAGTATGATATTTTTATTTAGCATAGAGTTTGCGTTATCTAAAATTGTTTCGCAATCGAACTGAACAGTCTTCGAATCTTTCGCACGTATCGGTGCAAAGATCTTGCAGGTAAACCTACAATTTTAAAGCAGAGGCAGCCTTCTGTTTTCAAAGTTTAAAAGCACGTTTCGAAATAAAACAGAAAGTACTTCCCCCGTGCGAAATTCGCGTAGATAACGCATTTTGCGCTACAGATAAATGCAGAATTTAACGTAATCGTTAAAGCATGCATGGGCGTCGCTCGACGCGCGGACCGGACAATTTATAATTCATAATGACGAATCTGTAATATCGAAGCCGAATCGAAGCCGTTGTGTCAATTATGGTGTCGGGTACGGTTACTGCTGATCGTTGCTATACGAGATTAACGCTGGGACGGAAAATTAATTTATATACCTTGCGAAAGGTGATTAAGTGCCGCCGTAATACCGGTATTATTGGAAATTCTCCATGACGGGAATGCATTATACCTATAACTTCTCCCGGGCTCCGATCAACATCGCCGCGCGAAATTACACATATGTGAAATGCGTACGTACAATTCCGCCGGGGACTCGTCAATTGCATTACCTCAGAAATTCCTCCGCGGCGAAATTAAAGATTAAATATCTGATTCATATTCGATGGCGAATTCGCAATATTCCCGTCTGTAATTCCATGGCGGTAGATCGTGCCATTTTATTTCAAGTACGCTGTAAATCTCGGAATTTCACGGCGGATAAATTGATACGGATAATTGAATAAAATTTATCAATGCACATACGCGCGCATTTCCGCTATTAATTTAACTTGAAATTTCATTTTTACCGGCACATTCTCGCTCCACTCGATCCGATCATAATTACCTTTTCAATAAAATTGCGGATTCTACGTCGATATATTTTTCCGCTCTCCCCGAGAGCCGTGTTGTTTACACCGATGATAATCGAGGTAATGAGGAAATATCGGGATAAACGAGGGGAATCGAATGAAACAGAACGCATGTTCGATTTGTGACTTTTGCGATTTTTTTGGTAGATTTATTTTTTATAATGCACATGTTTCTCGTGAAAAAATTAAATTCCGTGTATGAAATTAGCATTTAGAGTTTCACGTTTCGGTACAAAATTCATTGGGGGGAGGGGGAGGGGAGGTCAGTCGGCGGACGACTGTATCTCGGGACACGCTCGGACGACGACGGCGACGACGTCGTCGTGCCCGGCGTCCGTCGAGGTCTTTTGATAGATTTTCTCTTATTTATTCTTTTTTTTTCTTTATCTCTCGAAAGAGTTGAACGTCTCCTCGATCGGGATTTCGCTTCTTTTTCTGCTACTCCTCTCTTTCGCTCCTCGTCCACGCCGTCTCTCTCTCTCTCTCTCTCTCTCACTCTCTTTCTCGGGATATATATATAACTGGAGTATCGCCTTTATTCGCGTGAAACTCGAATCGGATCTAATTGACTGTCGCGACGTGATACCCCTTTTTCATCGCGATTGTTTTTGCCCGGTGGACACGACGCGAATGCACGACGGAAGTTTCGAGCGAGAAGGGTTGCGCGCGGCCGCGGCTCCTCCTTCCCTCCCGAAGGACCCTTTCACCCACCGGCGGAAGGGCGAATCCTTCCGGCGGCGGCGGCGACGACGACGACTCGAGTCTCCGTTCCCCTTCGGTGACGAGAACCGAAAAACACCGATGACAAATCGCGAGATCTTGCAAACGCGGCACCGGCCGCACGTTTAATCCGCGGCCGCGCTCGGCGAAGAACGCGCGATCCTCGAAATGGAAAAACAATCGCGTGCGCGCGCGTAATCGGACGCTTCGTATGTTTGAGAATCTCGACGGGGTGCAGACTCGCCCCCCGATCGGGAGAGGTGTTTAACATACGAAGCACCCTTTCCGCTTCCCCGGATGTATAGAATCCCCGCGTACTTCCCGCGAACGTTCGGCGGCTGATGGACCGCGCGCCGCGATACTACCGCGGAGCGAATTCCTCCCGCGAATCTTGCCGCGATCCCCCGATCGTATAAGCCCGTCTTTCAACTTTTTCGCAACGAACACGTACGCGATCGCGATTGACTGACGGCCGCGTCGAGACGTCTCGACGACGGCGATAAATCCGAACGACAAAGTTACACAAACTGATTTTCTCGGCTGCTACAACCCCGGGTTTCTCTCCATCTCTTTCTTCCTCTCTTCTTTCTTTTTTTTTTAACCGCGTGTGAAGTTTAGCTGCTAGGTTCGCTCGTGATTCGTTTTCTTTCGGTTTTTGCCCTCACGGCATTGGTTTTCGTTTTAACTCTGATATTCACTGTTAACACATGCATTGTTCTTTTTTTGCAGTTACAATCGCGCGCCCGCCTCGGCGCGCCGCTTGAAATTTTTGCTTGTTCCGCGTGCCTCTCTCTTCTCCGCCGTCTCGAGAGGCCGTCTCTCTTGGATTTCTTTTTTCTTTTTTTTTTATATTTCTTTCTACCGTGTTTTTTTCGTGGGAACGCGCGGTTACGTTAGACAACGGAGGGTGATTACGTTAAACAACGCGGGGACCCGAGGAGTCGCCATGGGCTTTTGTTCCCAACGGACGCGGATTGCGGTGTAATAGAAAAAGCGGAAAACGCGGGTGACGCGTCGATCGATAGCATCTCGTGTCCGCTGGGTTCTCCCTTACAGAGCCGAATGAGGAAAAAAAACGGAATATTACGGCGACTCCGGAATCGGGATTGGCGTACGATCGCCTCGCTTATTTCACTTTCGCTATTCGGTCGTAAAAGTGCTGCAAATATATAAACGCGCGTCCGCCGTAACGTAACCGCGTGTTTTATCTCTCTCCACTTGGCACCACACTCACGCACACACTCTCTCTTTCTTACCCTTTCTCTCCCACTCGCTCTCTTTTGTTACTCTTCTTTTTTTTTATTATTCCCTTAAACCGCTAACCCTGACCAATCGGATGTTTCGTACCTCGCGGTACCAGAACTTCTCGATCTCTCAGATTTTTCAGTACACAAAACAAAAGGTATTATGCAATTTTCACGAAGACTCGACACACTCGGGTTTTCTCGTGGCGTGGCAAACGCTACTTCACAAACGGGACGTGGTAGGACAGTGTGAGACACAATTAAAGACGATCATCGTGGTGGTAATATAACGGTAATATCTTGGGCGGAATTCTCCTGCCGGTACCCAGACAGAAGGTACGACTACCGCGTGTCAGTGGTGGCAAGTTGGGACAAACTGTATTCGCGAGCGACGATTTTGAATATGCGTATACTCGTCGACGGCGTGCGTAAAATCCACGCTGACGTCTCTCGCGAAAATATGCGTTTCCGCACGTGTATCTCGCACGCGCGTATCTGAAATCGTTCCTCCTTCGCGAATACATTTTGCGCATCACTAGTCGACGAGCACAGAACTACAACGACGACGGAAACAATAAACACCATATAACATCGGTAACGCTACACCCAAACGACACGAAGACGTGTGAAAGATTAGAATGTCTTTTTTTCTAACAGATCTTCGTGATGTCGTGATGATCTCGCGATTTGTGTCGCCTGGATATAGACGGAAATCAGAAATCAATGAAGTTTCGCCAAATATAAAGAATATGCTTCAATTTGTCTTTTTCTTTTTTTTTTAGAAAGTAGACATATATATTTATTTTATTATCCGTCGACGATACTACAAACTAAAATTTTAAAAATTAGTTTCATGCAAAATTATATAAAGTTTGTTTTCTCTCTCTCACTCTTGTTCGCGCTCTCCTTCGCACTCTCGTGACAGTCTACGGCATTCGTATTGTCAGTCGAGCCGATGTATGTGATACGCCCGGCTCTTGTTCCGAAAAGTCAAATCGAGTCGATTGCCGCATGCAAGCGGTCAGTAATTTAATATTTAAAAAAAAACGACCTGCCCGGTGCACGGTCGACCGACGTCAATTCCAGAAACGACCGGACGATTTACTCACGCGCGGAAGTCTGTGAGGTCTCACGGTGAGGAGCCGTTCTCTCTACATGCGGCTAGTCCGAAGTGCCTTTAGGCCCGATAACACGAATGATAAGATACAAGTATTATGCATGGCGCGTAGAAAAAGGAAGAACGGGACTATTTCATAGCGTTTTTCACTGGGCGAACTGGTGCGCACTGAGTGCGCACTAAAGCTTGTTTATAATCTGTTATTATATTTAAGATCACTTAAATCACGTTCAAAAACTTTTTAACTAATAAAACAATCTGTATGTGGATGATATACAGATCATTTTACTAAGAAGTATTTCAAGAAATATTTAAGATCGATGATTTGTAAATATCAAAATTGATTAAGAACAAGCCTTAGTGCGCACCAGTTCTCCCAATGAAAAACACTATCAGTGTGCCTTCGATGCGTCGCTTGTAGCACTGAGAAGACTCGCGACGTGACACCTCACGAGTTTCCGCGCCCAATTCCATGACTAACCAATAATGATAAAGTCAAAACAATAATCGCTAATTAATAATATACCGCCGGGAGACCCACCAGGGGCCAATATTAACAATTGTAAAAATATGGCCAGATAAATGCTATTACAATAATCGTTTCTGCTTGTGATCGCCTGTAAACTATAAGAAAATCGAAACCACGGCCGCATCGTCGTCCTCGAGTATCAAAATTGTAGCTGCATTTATTCTATGCTTATTGATCAACGCAATCACCTTGCAATTAAGTACAGTACCATTTTGAGATACTCAAGGATAACGATGGCCACGGGGGCTCCAAATCTTCTTACTGAAAGAGTGAAAGCAATACGGTAGCTCGTTAATTTCGAGATATAAGCCAAAAAGAAACGACTGACTTCGAGACAGGCAAACATTCGAGTAGCAAACACTCGTTTATCAGCAATACCCACGTATCGGTTTTCACTGCTCCTTTTGATGGAAAAGCCGCCGAAAGTGAAGAAAGCTCGCGGAAATATAGCAATAAACTCAAATATCGTATGTATGAAACGATTTATAATGCGCCTTACCGGGGAAAAATTAGAAGTAATGTACGAAACAAGAAATACACAAAAAACAAAAACAAAAAAAAATATATATATATATAGATATATCTATCTCTTGCCGCGCTCGAATTTATCGCTCCGTACTCCGTAATTGCTTTACCCTTCTGTCCGAATTCCCGAAGCGAGAAGCATGCGGCCGTTCCTAACGAGTTCTTTCAGCGAAATAGCTAAAGTCAAGCCTGGGCGTTAGGGATGAAACTTTTAGCAAATTCAATCACTCGCACTACACAGGATTAATGCACGTTAAAGACTGTACATATGACGATATCTAAATGCAATGGTATAATATAATCACTTTAACGATGAAATTATTAATGCGTATTCTGTGTTAAATAACGTGATATTATTATTGACTATTTGTGTGATCGTTTAAAATATTTATGTTTCTACGTTTAAATAACTTCATGTATAGCAGCTTCTAATATGCACTGATCCAATGTAGTGCGCGGGTGATCGAATTCGCTAAAAGAACCCGTCAAGCGCAGCTGTGCGCTTCTCAATTTTCATACGTATCTTAATTTTAATTTGCTTTCGTGGAGAGAGTGTGGAGTAGTGTTTGTTGATTTCTTTTTTTGTTATATTTTTTTTCTTTTTTTGGATTTTTTTGCAATTGTTTTATAGCTGTTGTCGATGCTGCGGTGTATAACGGGTGTTGGTGTTATATGTTAAAAGGAGTGTCCTGCGGTAATAGCGCGTTACTCTGTCTCGGTTAGGCGGTGCTTTCGGTGGTGGTGTTCTGCACCGGCTGGCTCTCCTGCAAACATACACATTGACGAACATTATTCGTTGCGCGAGGGTTGCAAGAGCAACGATATCACGAGAATAGCAATTATGCAACGCGTAGTTAAGATATCTTTACTATTATCATCTATACATCGTTTTTAAGACATTGTGTAAGAACTATGTGTAGGAAATGCAATTCCTTCTAGAAAACGAGAACGAAAGGAGGTAAGATGAGTAACAGAGCAAGAAAATAAATCGGAAGATCCGCTTCGTCGATCACACCTAATGTCGGAAGTGTAAGTGAGTGAAAACTGCGGCAACCGAGACGAGCTTCTGCGAGATCAAAAAGAAGAGGGAGGAAAAAAAAATAAAGCGATGTTACCTGTGGAGCAGGGGCAGCGGCAGGTGCATCCGAATCTTTAGGTGCATCAGACTTCTGCTCCGACTGAAAAGAGTACAAAGAGACACGTGCAAACAGTGTGTGCTAAGCGCTACCGCTCTGTATTTGTCGACGGATCGCGCATTCGCAGTCTCCTAATCAAAAGCTTTCTCTCGTCCGTTTCAAATTGCAAAATCATCTCACGTTCTACTGCTTCGACACTCCGCTACGTCGGAGTTACATATGAGCCTCCCAAAAGCCGCGAAACTGATCAACTACATAAAATAAAAAGTAGAGAGAATTGATAAAGTTATAAATTAATATGCGTTATAAATTAATTATGTATTCTAGTATTAGAACTAAGAAATGTATGGAAAACGAAATTGACTAGCTTGACTTCTGAGAGACTCATATATATTAAGTTCTGATTACAACTCGCATTTAAGGTGCACGATTGAATGTACGAAAAAGAAAATGAATAACGAGTGCAATCCGTTGATGAAAAATAGTTATTTACAGATGTAATGTAGGTGAAATTAGTGATTCACAATATATCGCGACAATGCAAATTTTTCAAAGGTAAGCGTTTTTTATGGTGTGAACATTCATTGCAGTTTTCACTTAAACCATATATATATATATATATATATATATATATATATATATATATATATATATATAACCGTATGATGTGTTCATATATAAAAAGGTAGAATTGTATATTCGCAAATCAGATTTGTAAAATCGTCCGTTACTTGTCGTCAGTCAAAGGATATCTAAGATAACACGAGTTACCTTCCACCTTGACTAAGAAAGGGTAGAACTAATAATACCTTTGTGGATTTATCGCAGGACTCAGGAGGGATATCGGTGACTTGTGTTCGAAGAGAAGTGACGGGAGAGGAAGCGGAATTGGGAGATTTGCGTTTTGTGTCCGATGGCAAGTTCTCTACCGTGTTCGTCTGTTGGCTCGAAGTCGCACGAGGTCGTCGTACTAATCGTCGTCTGTAACGTGGTCGTGGATTTCTCCGCGAATTACCGAGTTGTGCACTCTCGCCAACAGCCTCGTCATCGGTCACCTAATTTTACAATATACCTAATTTCGGTATGCGGGTGCTTTGCCGTTTGTAGAAAATTCGTTAGGATGCTCGTATCAAATACTTTATTGTTTTACAAAGTGTGATAAAAAAAAAGTTATTCGCAAACAGCACAGAACACATACTCCGTGCGCGGATAATGCATTAGTATAAGAAAGAATTATAGAATCTTGCTGAAAATACGAGTATAATTTCTAGGGAAATGCATCTAAAACAATGTTCTTATAAAGCCTAATACTACTATAAGTTTCCTTTTTTTATTATAACAACTACCGTGCAGATTTAAACAGCTAGTTCAGACTTGAAACATGATTTATCATTTGCAAGAATGCAAAATTGAAATAAACGAACGTTTACAATGTGCAAAGTCCGTTGATTACTATGGAATAATGCAGTATTGTTGTCAGAAAGAAATAATAAAGGGATAATGTACACCATTTAGGTGTAAGCAACCGAGGATATAGTGAACTTTGTGGTGAACCGTGTTTGACGTAATAGAAATTAATGCACATCAGAACAAAACTGTTTTAAACCGATTGCAGATAAGATGTACAGGATATTTCACCTATAGTTCCGAGGTCACATATTTCGAAACGCCTTAACGACAAAGAAAAAACGTTATGTAAAAATTCTAATACAAAGACATAACATTTTCAAAACTAAAATCCTTTCCTATATAATTTTAAATTAATTGTTGTCAAGTCGTTCCTTTTTCAAACTAATATTACAATTGCGATACAAACAATAATTTCGATAGGAATACTTTACTCATAGTAATTACATATTCGTCACATAATTCTTGTATCAAGTATCTTTTCTATTTGAAACATATTTTCAGTATAGTACAATTTAATAAAGAATATTAACATATTAAAATGTACAATCTCGGAACTCTGGATGAAACAACGCATGTAAGATTCAGGAAACATGCCGATTCGCAATTAACATGTTTAATTCGACACCTTCGTCTACTAGTCGTTGTAACGATATTAAGAAACGCTAGCTTGGCTAGGGTTAGATACTAACCCTTACCTGGCCATCCTGGCTGCGAGGACGTCGTGGCGGACCACCACCTCTCCCCCCGCGGAAATTGCGGCGGAAGTAACGTCGTGATGGACCACCGCGTCCACGACCACCACCGCGCGGCGGAGCGCCCTCGCCGCCGGTTCCTTCCACTTGCTCACCACCTTCGCCAGCATTATCTCCCTGTTGCTGCGTTGGAGTGGGCCCGGAACGCCGTCCTCCGCGATAATAACCGTCATAATGGCGACGCAGCCTATAGCGACGCTGTTGCTGCTGTTGCTGACCGCCTCCTTCGGCGTTTACGTCATCGCCGACCTTTCCTTCACCTAATTCATCAAAAAGACAAATCACTTTTAATATCCGAAAGAATAAACAATCGAGATTTTTTAACAAAGCGATAGATAACGTACCTTGCTCGTAACCCTCCTGGCCGTCGCGCGATCTACGATTCTGCGGTCGACCATTGCCACGTCTCGGATACACCCAATGGATACCGCGATATCCGCGACGCTTGTCTGCGGCATAGGGTGAACCCTTTACTGCTTCACCCGCTGGACCGGTGACATTTGCGGCCTCGTGACCTTTTTCACCGATAACAACATCGAACTCGACGACCTCACCATCTCCCACGCTACGCACGGCCTTTCTCGGGTTGTTCTTAACGATGGCCGACTACAATTACACATAACATTGACATATAGTGAGCTTTATCTTAAAAATATTGATAATTAGCATATTAAATATGATATACTTACTTGGTGGACGAACACATCTTCCTTGGTGTCGTTTCTGAAACAGACAGGATGAATAATTGTGTTAAAAACAGTTGATATTCATACCTTTACAGTAAGTTTTTAAGTTAAGTAATTAATATCTAAAATTTACATAAAAATTAGTATTTATATTTTAATAATTTTGGAATAAATATTACATTAGTAATTAATTATTTCTACAATCTCGGTAACAATAATTTCGTGATGGCAGACGATTGCAATTTTATATTCGAAATAATTCTGAATGTCAATTTCAAAACGACCACAATTCATATTTTCATAAAAAAAGAGTCGCATCGAGCCTTCGTTAAATAAAAATCGCGTCTACCTGCTCATTGCGCACGACGGAAATTTGGCATAATCGCATCAGTACGAGATTCGCGTAATCTACATCCCCTACATCCCCTACAAAGTTGCGCCGTGTACACGATACATGCATCGCACGTAACGATACGTATATACATCTGTCCTACGCATGAATTCGCGAGCGTACAGACGTAATCGGAATCCATGAAGCTGCGGAGCAAAGCACGGAGTAGAGAGGTCGTCGAACCCCGCGTTGCACACACAGTCGGGAGAGAAATACAACTCGTACACAATCGCCAGCTGTCACAACTAGACAGTGACTCCCCTCCCTCACACGCGGTTGACAAAAGGTGAATCAGGTGCGAGAATCAAATCAAGTTTTCAGAGATGAATCAGCGAATTGCCGGCCTCGGCATTCGTAATTTCGTCTAATTACTTTTACGAGAAGCAAAATTATACGAACGTATTTTCATACACCGCGATCGATAAAAAGTTTAATTTCTTATTAATTTATCGTACACGATACTGGATCTATTGTCTCTCTCCCACTTGTTAACTTTAATATCTACTATACAAACAGAAATCTATTGTAGCGAAATCTCGCTGTTTGCCTCAGAACATGGATCGATGCCGAATAATTAATGGGTACGATCCAATGGGTATCGAGGCGGAACGTTGCTCTCCCATTGTGGTATAATCGAGTTCGCCGAATTTGGGACGAACACGACGAATGAACAATGGGACTCGTATTCTCGGTAAAGACTATTAGATTCCGACAAAACGTACAGGAACAGATTCCCCGGCGATATCTAATTCATTGATTAATTTTGCGCAAATTCGTAGAGAAATTTATCCCGGAAATATCTGAATAATTCTGAGCGAGTTTGAAACAGATTCTCGGTTCTATTCTCAATTGTTAGTAGCCAATATACAGTAAGGGCGGAGCCAGACTATGCGCGTTTTACGCGAATATTCGTGATTCGAGTCATGTCATCCTTGTTGTTTATCAAATGATAAACAAGGATGAACGATGCTCGAATCACGAATATTTGCGTAGTCTGGCCGCGCCTTAAAACGGATTCTTCTCGTGTATGTATTTAAAATTTCAAGATTTTTGCAAATTTGTAGATAAATTTGTCCCGGAAATATCTCTGAATAATTCTGAGCGAGTTTGAAACAGATTCTCAATTGTTAGTAGCCAATACACTGTAAAACGGATTCTTCTCGTGTATTTAAAATTTCAAGATTTTTGCAAATTCGTAGATAAATTTGTCCCGGAAATATCTCTGAATAATTCTGAGCAAGTTTGAAACAGATTCTCGGTTTTATTCTCAATTGTTAGTAGCCAATACACTGTAAAACGGATTCTTCTCGTGTATGTATTTAAAATTTCAAGATTTTTGACATTACTATATCATTGCAAACCTAAAACAATCGCATATCGCTACTTAAAAAAAATCTATGGCATTTTTACCGAAAAATTACTCGTAAATAAGTCTGAATAAGCAACAGAGAAAAAACACAAAATTGAAATTTTCTCGTCCTAAAAATATAGATAAATTTTTATTCTGGAAGAGATATACGGCACTATCTTTTATATATGTTCTTCTAACGCGAGACGCTATGCCTCTTAAAAAGATAAGATACCAATATTAAAATAAGAAACACAACTATCCATTACATTTTTACATTTCTGAAGATAGGTACTTGAAACTTGAGTAAAACCAGAGTATTTATACACGAGACATAAGGATTTGCTTGAGACAATTCAAGGAAAGCGTTCTATATCTGTAAACTGTATCGTAACGCCGTTTCTACTGTTTTGCGGCACGTCGGGCACCAGTGTGGTATCAGTGAAAGTGCATTCGAGATTTCTCGAGGGCAGGTAAACGTTCGAGTCTAGGAATGATCGTGCAAAACCGTTTCCGCCCCACGTTATATATAAGGAAGAATGCAAAGACAAGCGAGAAGTCCACGCTGCGTGTGCGAATTTCTTTTCCGAAACGCGGGCTTCGTCCTCGTCGCGAATCGCGACGGAGAGGAGTCTGTGGCTGTTGTCCGCGAGAGCTCCGCGAGTAAAGCACCGCCGCGAGCGCGCGCGAAAATTTCCTGGCGATCCGCCAAATAAATAGAGGGACCTCGAAATAGCGAGGGACCGGCTCCACGTTCCTATACGGCCCGTCCACGTGCCGAATGAAGCGTCTATTTTCCGTGCGGCGTGATGCCAGGTCGAGGTTGCAGGTCGAATCTACAGCGGAGACGGCGATTTTCCTAATATTAGAGATCCACGACCTCCCCCGTGCGCTAAAATCGTTATCAATTAGTCTCGGGGGATCTATCGCGTCCTAAATCTTTCAGACTGAAGACGCAACGCGGAGTAATAACGTCAGCAGTTCAGTCTAGAAATTCACGCACGTTCTACTTTACTATCTAAATTTTTTCGAGTGAAAATTCACTCCAAGCGAGTGAAAATACTGCCACTCAAATTTTAAAGTGGCAGTATTTTCACTCTTTGGAGTGAGATTTCACTCCAAGAAATTTAGAGAGTACGTACTATTTTACGCTGGTCAATTCGTCTACTATCAGTTCCCGATTCGAATGAAGGGAATTGGAAGAATAGACTGAGAACACATTGTCGATGATAACGGAACATGTGTCGTTGATTAAGAAAATAAGTATGCTCCGGTAAATTAAAAATGTTAGATTTATGAGACGGATGTTTTATTTACTTCGCTGCAAGATTTCTCAAGAGAACGCCTGTGAAATTACGAATCGATATCTTATTTACTTTGCTCCAAGATTTTTCAGTAGAGCGTGTGAAATTACGGACTGATACGATACACGACTCGTTATCGTTACAAACTCGACAAATAGCTCTGTCAGGGTTAACGCGGGAACTGAAATTTTCACGAGGAACAGCCACGTGCGGCTAGCATTCTTCTTGAATAATTTAACGCGTGACGGAAGTCGCGAAATTTATTCAGTAAACGCGCGATGCAAGCGGAAGATGAGCAAACATAATTTTAAACACAGTTCGCGCGAATAAGGGAATAAAGCGGCGAAAAAGATAATTGGACATTTCGCGACGTGTTCGCGGGGGAATTTTTTCATGAGAGACGCAACAGTTAATATACGCGACGTCGCTTTACTACTCGCGCGGTTGCAGCGCGAAATGGACGTTTAAATTAATAGCGTATGAGTAACCCTTACGCCTACACAACACACACACACACACACACACACACAACAAACACGCAAGCGAATAGAAATGTATACGTTCTTTTCAATCTAGAAATATGTAAAAGGGCGAGCGTCGTAAATGATGAAAAAAAAAGTAGAGAAAAGCGCGAGGCAGTTGCAAAATAATAATTACTGACCTATTAATGAAACCGTAGCCACTCTTGACATTGAACCATTTCACAGTTCCGGTCACTTTGTTAGCTGAAATAAAAAAAAAGGTTTCATGATATATGCGATACTTGTGTGCGGCGCATGCGGTCGTATAAATTCAGAACGAAATTCAGGGATGACCAACTCATAATTTTCGACAGGTGCTTTAAAATACGTTGCGGTATGATAAAAAAAAGGTAAGAAATGTAATTATATAAGAAATCCCCGGAATATATTCGAATCGCGTGCATGAAGAATGAGTTAGGAAAATGCTGCCTGTACTTATTATTATTAAATTGTGAAAGCGACCTTGAAGAGGGAAGTAACGTGCTTAAAGGCAGGTACGTATTATTATCACGTGTTTACGAACACGTAAGCGCGCTCGAAGACGAAATATAACGGACATCGTTTTTACAATGCGATGAATAATATTTCTAGGAATAATGCGTTGGAAGTTGGGGAAAACCGTGTAAGGATACGATCGACAGAAAAGAAATGCGATCGTCAGAAGAACGTTGGTCTATGAGAACCAATTAATTTTAATTTCTCAGTTTTTAAATAAATATATATCTTTGAATTTTAAGGAAACACGAAATCGTCTGGAGGGAGTTTTGGAATTTGTAAATTCGCGAAGAGACGTGGATTCCGTTGGGGAATAGCGTATGTTGTTACATGTACACCGCCCGCGATCTTGCGTTTCGACGAAAATATGATAAGACTATCTTCACAACAGTTACACGCGACCTTGTCGCACAGTGTAATCCAAACAGAGGTCGAAATTTAGTGTCAGCAACGATCGATCCGTTGATCCGGCTGTGATCGTTACCGACGAAATTCCTCGCATTTTGAAAATCTGAGTAATATTCCCCGAATAACGATTAATCAGGTGAATAACGTTCACGGAATTTACATTAAAGGCACCACCTTCCTATCTCAACAATCTTAAGATATAAAATACAATTTGAAACTCAATTAGGTGTAATGATTTAATTAGATATTAACGAGAGCACAAATACGTTTCTAAATGTTATGAATTTTAATGAGAGAGATTGATACGTATAATTCCAGTCTCTGAACATTTCCGAGTAAGCTTAGCTCATAAAATTTCCAGAATAATCGACAAATTTTCGACTTCACCGAACTTTCGGACATTCTCGGTCAAATCTGATCTTTAACGATTCCTCGGTCCAGAAAAAGGCGCGATTGTATATATTCTATTGAATCCCGTGAATTTTAATAAGACGTGTACATGTAGATTAATGGTATATATAAACGATTTTAAGCTTAATCAAATTTTATCTTTAACGATTTCTCGATTCAGGAAAGAAAGGAGACGCAATTGAACATATTCTATTGAATCTCAATATGGATTTTAATAAGATGTGTACACGTAAATTTAATAATATAACTATTTTAGAGAGATATGTAGGAACTGAATATTTTTGGAGATAAACTTAATCAAATTTGATCCTTAACGATTTCTCGGTTCAAGAAAAAAGAAAATGTGATTGAGTATATTCTATTGAATCTCGTTACGGATTTTAATAAGATATGTATACGTAGATTAATAATATAACCATTTTAGAGAGATTTGTAAAAACTAGACATTTTTGTATGTAAACCTAATCAAATTTCATCTGTAACGATTTCTTGGTTCAAAAGAAAGAAGATACGATTGAATATGTTCTATTGAATCTCGTTATGAATTTTAACACAACGTGTACACGTAGATTAATAATATAACCATTTTAGAGAGATTTGTAGGGGAACTGGACATTTCTGGAGGTAAACTTAACTCAAATTTAATCACAGAAGAGATTTGTTTCGACACAACTGGCCAATTTAATTTAAATCAAATATCGCGAATCGCGATATTTTTCGATGGGTTTTGGTCCTTCTAAAGTGAACGAAATTAGTTTAATGTAAAGAATTTGAAGAATCAAATTTAATCTTTAACAACTTCTCGTTGCAGAACAAAAGGAATATTCTATCGATACGTTCTTAATTCAAGTCTCAGAATTCCGATCTTATTGGAAAGGAGATTTTTCTACATAGTTTTCCGCATAGTTCGAGTTCCCGTGCACGTTTCCGGAGATAACACGAGCGTCTTCAATTGGTGGAAGCGCGAGATCGATCGATCTAGCGCGACCGGAGGCGCGGAGATCGATCGATTCGCCGCGGCGAACCGCGGAGCACGCGGTGACGCGCTTACGTAACGAAAACGTGGAGCGCGCGCGGGCGGGCGAGGATATTTCGGATCGACGCGAGAGATCGCGCTCCGGCGCGAGCGCAGAGAAAAATATCGATATCGACGTGGATATCTCGGGCGGAGCAGGGAGCGCTCCGGAAAATCTCGCCCACGTCCGCGAAAATTTCGCCCGCAGCATCCGTCGATTTTCAGGTTATGAGACGTGAAGCGACGCGACGAGACGCGATGCGCCGCGGGAACGAGCGACGCGGCGTCCGCGAAAATCGATGACGCGGACGAGGGAAGTGGAGTTTCCGTCGCGGAACCGCGGCCGCGGTGGAATCCCGTCCGCGACGAGAGAGGAGCATCAGCTGATGGAAAATGGAGGACGAGCGCCGCCGTATCGCCGCCTCTCGCGGCCGCTCCGCCGCCGATGGCCGGCGCGCGGCGCGCCTCGACGAGGCCCGCGGATGATTTTCCGCGCGATTTCCGCGCGGACGCCGGGGCCACATGGCTCCCGCGGCCGCCGCGCAACGCCGCCGCCGCGTGGACGCCATTACGGGCGGAGGAACGCGCGGCGGCGGCGACGGAAGAGAGACGGCCGTCGCGGCGTAGATCCGGACGCGGCGAGAACGCCGCGCGCGCGCGCGCGTGCGGTGGAATATTATCGCGCCGCGGATCGCGATTATCCACTCACCGATGACCATCTTCTGCTGGACAGCCTTGGGTTGTTCGGGCTGCTTCTCCGTCTCACCCATGATGGTAAGGTGGTGTAGAGACAAGCGAACCAGGATGTTACCGTCTGCCTCACTGTGATGTTAACTCCTGTCTGCTGATGTTCGCAATGGACGTGCGTCTAGGCGACCGGACAAACACACCGCTGCGGCTTGTCTAGCGCGGCCGCTGATTCGCCGCCCTCGTCGGCCGCCGCCGCGCCGGCCAATCGCGCGCGCCGACCCCTCACGGAGACGCACGAGCGCCGGCCGAGCGGAGCCGAGCACCCGCCGCGCATGCGCGCGCCGCCGCCGAGACGGGCATAGCGGGCATAGCCACGCCATATCGTATCTTCGAGAGATTTTTGAAATCCAACGAACCTCAAATGTTCATTAGGAGAAAATTTCCACTATCCTTTGTCCGAAAGGACAAAAGACACCTGGGACTCGACAATTTTTCTGTTCTTTTTGCACAATAACAAGGGTCACAGAGGATAGTTTACTTTGTACTTGCTGAAAAACAGAAATTTATTTCAAAGGAAGAATAGAAGAATAGAAAGGAATTTCCAAAAGTTTTAGATTATCTTTTACAATTTAATAGAAAATACATAGAGAAAGCAAGAAAGAAAGGGGAGAACAGACGGAGAGAAATGAGAAACGAAAATACACGTATAACGAAAAATAAAAACGTTAGCATGTCAACACGTGGAACGAACGAAAAAAATTCGGATTCGGGGTAAACGTACGCGTACCTTCCGACGCTGCAGAAATCGAAATAAAGCTTTAATAATAGTAACTTTAATAAGGATTTAAGAAAAACTCTAAACGCTCGTTTATTATAATGTACATCGCGATACGAGAGAATACACGACTCTCTTACTCCTTATATGAGATATAATTGTTGGTAATATATTACAGTGCTTGCTCGAACCTTCCAAACTTATATTAACGCGATAATGGGACAATAATAATTAAAATACATTCAGACCCTCTCTCTCTCTCTCTCTCTCTTTCTCTATATACAATTTTTAAAAGACAGACAAACAGCGTCGTCTAATCGGCAACACACGAGGCTTAAACTTTATGATACAACTGTTAACATTCTGATTATCCGAAGGAAGAACACGAAAAGAACGGTTTTGTTGAAATATCTAAAAATTTGGCCAAATACAGATCTGAAAATAATTTTGTTAGACCATCAAAAATAACTAACAATAAGTAGGACACTCAAGCATGATGATAATGCTGCAAAAAGTTTCAATATTCGAGAAATTATTTTGAACATCCAACTTTTAAACAAACAAGAGATGGAATATTCTTCGCCAGTGAATATTAAACCACAGAAGAGATTTGTTTCGACACAACTGGCCAATTTTTAATTTAAATTAATATATCGCGAATCGCGACGTTTTTCGACCATGGGTTTTGGTCCTTCTAAAGAGATGAAATTAATTATCCTACTTTTAGTTACTTTTGATGGTCTAATAAAATTATTTTCAAATCTGTATCTGGCCAAATTTTTAAATATTTCAGCAAAACCTTTCATTCTTTGTAAAGAGTACAAAGTGTATTACAATCTCGTAACAATTCTACGCACGTGTGTAAGGAGCGACGCATTTGTTGCCTAATGTTGACTAATGCACATGAATAATATCAGCACATCTACGCGCGTAGCGGGAAAGAAGCGATGACGATACAATCAGTTGATCGGATAAGAAGCCCACGATAGTCTTTCTGACGTCACATCCCAGATAACACACGATATTCAAAGAATGTCTATAGGATGTTCTAAGAACATTGTAACGTTCTTAGAATGTTCTATGGACATTTTTAGAAGGTTTGTGCTATCTGGGATGAACAGGAAATGCGTGAACAACGCATCTATATCCGCTGTTGAGCCGACAGTTACTCGGATAGACAAAAAGACAACTTTTGGACTCCTAAAAAATATTTTATATGCCTTAAGATGTTTGTCCTGCAGTAATTTCGAAAAGATATCTTTTATATGTCCATTTTAATCAATATAGATTAATTTTAATCTCAGTTTAACTTACTCTCTTTATCTTTTTCTAATTCTAATATCCATTTCTGTCAATGTAGATTAACTTTAATCTCGGTTTAATTTACTCTTTTTCTAGTCCTAAGAATTACAAAAAGACAAAGAGTAATTAATTAAACCGAGATTAAAGTTAATCTACATTGGTAGAAATGGACATAAGAACTAGAAAAAGATAAAAAGTAAGTTAAACCGAAATTAAAGTTAATCTACATTGATAAAAGTAGACATTAGGGATCCAAAAAATGCCTTATGCAACAGTATACTTGTATTTTGCTCCAATTTTCTAAACATTACAATCAAAACTTCCACCGTACAAGACGCGTATCACACAAACACATATATATATACACACACACACACACACACACACACACACATACACGCGCCTCTCGAACTTTCGATATTATCATACCAAATTTCATCGTAAATAAGTGCATGAACGTTTTCTTAGGAATTCCACTCGCATGAGTAACGCTACGAGAATATGGGATCCGTGTCACTTATAACAAATGCAGTTTCATTACTTGGATCACAACTTGTATTTCGTGGAGACCTTGAGTCTGTGTAGCTGAACTGGCTGCACTAGTTCAGAGTTTATCTTTTTCCTTCTAATGTGGAGTAGTTCAGCTATAAAAAACAGATCCATTGTCGCATAACTCGCCTCCGACGCGAGATTTCTTTCCGGAGAGTATATAAGAATTATTTGGGAGTATATTTGGGAACAACGCGAGATGAGAATAACGAGTTTGCGGCGAAAGTAACGAGAGTAACGAATCGATGAACGTCGGTTGCATATATCGAAAAAGAGATATGCAGTATCTACTGTTACCATTAAGACTTGAGACACAAACGGCTGATACAAATACAATCGGAGATTGTGGAGAAAGATGCGCATATAATACTCTCGATTTAATCACATCATTTTAAACATAGATTTAGTATACGTTAGTTACAAATGTACAAGTAGATAAGCTTGCACCTCGTCGGATTTCTGAGTCATGTGTTGCATTTTGTTGCGTAACGAGACTCCGCGGGCGACAGTCGTTGAGTTTGAAGCGTCTCTTGCAAGATTTATATGCCATTTCTTTCTAGCGAGTACAATAAGACGTGAATAAACAATACACCGCCGTGTACACAAGACTCACCTAATTCGACCGTCTGTAATACGCTCATTATTTTCGAGAGATATGGAAAATGAGTAACGGAGAAGTTGGATTCAAAAGGACAAGTATTACGGAAAGGGCAAAATTTTTTTAGTTATTATTTTCGAGGCTTTGCTTTCAAGATTATTGAACTCCCTCTTTTAGCGGATGGTGAATTAAATCTCATTTTTAAAAAATATAGACTACTTCTCTATAGAAATATTTATATAAAAAATGTATCGTTATACATAAAAAAGCTGTTTATATAATTTTTATATAAAAATATAATTGTTATATATTTTTAATTTTCCTAATCATTCCGCGCACGCATACAAAATGCACATTAAAGAATGAATTGTTTATAATATGGAATTAAAAAATGATTGTTTTATATATATTTTATATATTTAGATTTTAACATTTCATATGAGAATATCAGAACAAAATAGGAAACATTTCATTAATTTTTTACAATCTTGTTTTAACACTTTTATATGCAGAATAAAAAAATTTTGTTCACACGTATGAAGACCATATTTGTCTTTCTCAATCAAAATAAATACTTCTTCCTTACTTATTTCCCTATATCACTAAAAGTAACAAAGATATTGCAGATGACCAAACTAGATAAAACATCCTATATGTAGTATTATAGGATATATATGTACAAAGTAGATATACTTAACAACCGTCACCGAACTTATTTTAAAAACGCAATCGCAAACCGCCTAGTACTTCACAATATTATCTCTCCACAATATGTGCAATCTGTCATGTAATTTATTTACCAAATTATATTAAATGTCGAATGCGGCATACGCACGTCGAATGTACGTCTTTTACACACGAAAACACTACATGTATATGTATATATAAAAGAATATAATTGAATAAACACTTCGGGACGAATATATATTTCAACGAAAATATGCACTCGGACAGGCGGCATTTACATTCTCCATCATCTCGGTTTCCGCGTGCGAATTGTTCTAGATCGCGGCGCGGTAGATCCGCTTCCGATGCTGAACATGCCGGGCGTCGAGGGATTGAAGGTTGGCGCGGCCGTCGTTCCGAAATTGAGGGTAGGAGTCGCCGGCGGTGCGTTGAAGTTGAATCCTGTTGTTGCTGAAAACAGAAGAATGCAAATGCAATTAGCACAATCCACTCAGTATCTAAACGGAATAATGTCTATTTCTACCAATGTAGAGATTAATTTAAATCTCAGTTTAACTTACTCTTCATCTTCTTCTAATTCTTAGAACTAGAAAAAGATAAAAAGTAAAAAATATAATTACAAGACCGCGTGGTCTTGTAATTATATTGTTTACTTTTGGCTTACCATGGCCTGTTCTCGATTTTAATTGTTTGATAAAAAGTAAGTTTAACTGAGATTGACGTTAATCTACATTGGTAGAAGTGGTTCTAAAAGATTACGCGATCACAAATAATATTTCACAAATACTTATAGTTTTGTGTGCACCTAGAGTTTAGTTTACAACACAACTTGAATTTGTAATGATTACAATCAATATTAAAGCAATTTACTCCTGGTTACCTGGTTTGGGAGCTGGGGATCCGAACTGGAACGGAGTAGGCGACGCGGCCGTAGAATTATTGCTTCCAGCGTTGAAGTTGGATCCGAAGGAAAACGTCGGGTTCTGTTGTCCGTCTTTCTGAGCGCCTCCGAAGACAAACATGTTATTCGCGCTACCGCTTGCGTTATTAGCATTGCTGGCCCCGAAGGCCGGAACAGGTGGATTAGCAGCTGTGCCGAAGCTCGTGCTGGTCGCAGGCGCCGCTCCGAAGAGAGATTTATTATCGCCGAACGCGGCGCCGCCGCTTGCGGCACCGAACGCGAGGTTCGGAGGGTTTTGCGTGCCGAAGGTGCTCGTCGGCGAGGAGATACCGAAGGCTTCAGTAGCCGAAGTAGCGTTCGCTCCGAATATGGGAACCGACGGTGCGTTACTATCGGTCGAACCAAACATCCCGGTTGTACCGCTGAAAGCCGGTGTCGACTGCACGTTCGTCGCTGTTCCTACATTAGGAGCTCCGAACGCGGGCGTTGTGTTGTTCGTGGTGTCGAAGCTAGGGGTGATCGCACTGGTGGAGACGTTGCCGGTGATGCCGAACGCGGGTGCGGTTGTGCCAGTTTGCGTGGTCGAACCGAACAACGGGGCCGTCGTTCCGCCGAACATGCCACTCGCCGTTCCGAAAGACGTCGAAGGTTTCGTCTGGCCGAAAATCGGGGTGCCGCTACCAAACACTGGAGGCGCAGCGGTGGTCGGAGTCGAATTAGCGTTAGCATTAGAGAACAAACTGGAGTTAGGTGTGCTGCCAGACGACGATACAACGTTAGTCGTCGGGACGAAGATCGAAGGCGCCGTTGTTGTCGGGGTATTAAATATATTAACAGTTCCTGACGTCGCTCCGGATCCCGACGCGGTTCCAAAAAGTGGCTGACTGTTGTTGGTCGTTCCAAATATGTTCGCGTTCGTTGTTGTAATCGATGTGGTGGCGAAAATGGATGTGGTAGGTGTGCCGAACTGTGGAACGGTGGTCGTAGGTGTGCCAAATTGCGGAACTGTGGTTGTAGAGGCGCTAAATTGTGGAACGGTGGTAGTGATAGGCGCTCCAAATGTGGGAATCGCATTGTTGCTCATCGTACTCAAGTTGGTCGTATTGCTAACAGTTGTAGCTGGTAGAACTATAGCTGTAGACGGTGTGCTTGAAGTATTGGAAGCGCCAAAAACGAACAGAGGTTTACTGGTGGATAAAGTAGGCATTGAAGAAGTAGTGGACGTCGTACCCAGCGAGAACGTAGACGGGCTTGATAGTCCGAATGTCGGTGTCGTGGTAGTTGTAGCATTCGCAGTAAACGAGCTATTCGTGATGGTCGTCATTGAAGTGTTGGGTGTGAAATTAAAAGATGTAGTCGTAACTTGCGACAATGACGTTGCTTGGCTGTTCGCAGGGCTTCCAAAAGAATTCATTTTCGATTGAACGTTAGTACTGGGCTGACCAAACATTAAGTTATCCGCCTTTGGAGGTTGCAAAACGGTACTATTATTTCCGAAGGCGAATAAAGGTGCGGCCGCGGTCGTCGTAACGCTATTCGATGTGCTATTGTTTGCACCGCTATTAAAACCGGCGATACTAGTCGTAGTAGTTGTACTGGCCGGCAATAATGTAGTTCCGATGGATTGGGACGGCAAACTTGGTACAACAGCTTGAACGGGCATCACGGGAGATAAGGCGGGTTTGTTACTACTGAAAGCGAAGATAGAAGAAGTCTGAGTATTACCGGTGGTGGACGAACCAATAATAGTACTTGTGGTAACGATATTATTCATCTCGATTTTTTCTTGAGCCGTAGTGTTAGGATTAATTGGTGCGAATGTTGAACTTGACGGCGCTTTATCAACTACCAAGAAATTAGTAGGCTTTAATGAAGCTGGCGTAAATGTATTACTATTGTATGTATTGGCGCCAAACTTCGGCGAAGTACTGTTCGATATCGCAGCTGGTGCGTTTGCGGCTGGTTTGCCGAAAGCAAAGGTCGGTGTTGCTGTGTTTGGAGTCGAAGATACGACTTTTTCTAAAGATTCTGTGCTCGTAATCGCAGGCGCGATTGATACAACTTTCGTTTGCTCGATAGTTCCAATCGTCTTGACGCTCGAATTCATTTCTTTCGTCTCAAGAGTATTCGTTGTTGGCACGTTCAATTGCGCTGACGATGTGGTTTTCGGTAAACTGAAAGTTGTGTCTGATTTCGTTTCGGCTTTCGTACTGGGCCTCGATGAAGAAAAACCACTCGGTACGATGGCCGCCGTGGACAGCGGTGTGGTATTGATGTTTGTTGTAGTTGTCGAGGAATTGAGAGTCGCGCAACTGACCGGCTGTGTGACTGGCGGCGTAACCGTATTAACGTCGTCCGCTTGAATCACGACATCAGGATTGATTTTGTTCTCTGCTGAAAATGTAAACAAGAAAGTTGTTATATAAAATAAGACAAGAAGGATGAATAAAGAAAAATAAAATGTGTCTCTTTAAACTTTTTAGTAAGAATAATAAATATCAGGAGCAATGATTTGATCGACACAACTGGCTAATAAAATATTTATTTTAGTTCACTACGTTTCGGCCATGGGTTTATGTATTAATAATAAATATCATGCTACTTTTATCAACTTGATATATAATATTGTATATATATTATATATACTCACCTTTCCCTGATATTGCATCGAACATACTTTGGAGCCTGGCTCTCATACTAGTTTGCCTCATATTTCGTATGTCTTCTTTCTTTATTTCTTCCACGTTGTCCGTCGCGAACTTGATCTTTATATTACCCGGTTCCTCCACGAGTGACTTCAACTGTTCGTTCCGTTCGGGTTCAGCTCTCATAAATAGTTTATCCGTCAATTTAACGGGTTTCGTCGGGGCAGTAGATTTATGTATTATGCAGATATTATCAATTTCGTTGATAGTCTTTGCGTTCTTATGAATTATAGGTCTCGTTTTATCCAAATTGAATCTCAATTCTTTATTAGACGATTTCAATATTCCTTTTACTAGAGGAAATTCATCTGTTTTCTTAGAATTAAGAGGTTCATGATTTTTTGAACTTATTTCTCTAAAGTCAGATTTACCATCATCTATATCTAACAACATAGTAGGAGAGTTACTGGACCGTGCGCTTTCCAGAGACTTGAAGTGCTTTTCGAAGTCGGGTGTACCACTGCGCGAGAAATCGACTGTACAAACATGTTGACGTTGATAAAAATCTATGTGCATCGAATAATCTGGTGATACGTAATTAGATAAAAATTGATACCCACCTGCTTTTCTTTTAACTCCAGCAGCAACATGAACGCTAGAACTGAAAGAGTTTAAGATGTCATAACAAGATCGTGTTTTTGTACGTTTTGCAGGTCTGCCAGACCTGCAAAACAACAACTTGGTTTGGGGAGAAAGATCCTCGTCCGATTTAGATGACTCATCCCTACTTCGCTTTTGCTTATTTTCTTCCAAAATCGTTTCTCTTTCCTCATTGAAGAATTCTGTCCTCTGCTTCTTAGCGACATCAAAGCTAACATCTTCTGTCGATGCATGTCGTTTTAACGATATCTCTCGTAAAACTTGGACAACGCTCGTGGGTGATCTGTTCTCGGTGTGGCAAATATTAGATAGAATCTTTTGTCTCTCAGGTGGAGAGTACTTTGATACATCTGGTGGCGCTACTCTGACCGTTACAGGCATTCTCATCTTCGTCAACTTTGCATTCAACATAGGAATTGGATTTGCATGAAGATTAACTTTCGGAAACTGCCCAGTGCCATACTGAGATTGATGAGTTAATTTATTCTTTGCTTCCGTAGCATATTTGGTCAGTCTTGTTGTAAGACCCGGCGATGATACATCTGTGTAAACCCTGTAAAGGAGTAGAATTAATATAGTAATGCAAAAGATATACATAATTATTTAATACATAAAAATAAATACAGGATTTATAATCCTACAAATATTTATACAGGTAATGAAAATAATACATGAACTATAGATTTTCAATACTGGCAGTATATATCAGAACAGTTCGTATCGGCTACAGTTAAACTATATATATCCATAAGTGTGTATTAGAATCGATACTTACTTAGGATCGATGTTGTATCTCGTCGATGCTAATAACGGTCCGGCAACTGTCTGGACTGTTTTCACGCCAGCTGGTCTGGGGCGCATCTTGGGGCTGATACTCGTGCCCCATGGAGAGCCTTCGGGACTGAACTGTGTGACATTCTCACCGCGGCTCAATGTATGATTCTGAGCGTACATAAGCGGGATCTTCTTGGAGGATATCCCGCGCGACTGCGAGGCCAGGTTCACGTCGCCATTCCTAGGGCTCTCCTCTCTACCGCCGGATTTTAAAACCGGCGTGGAGGTATGTTTGCCATAGGCGAGTTGTTGCTGTTGCTGCGACGCGCGATCGTAATCGCCGGCATGATACAATCTACCGTCCGTCCCGTGCATATCGACGCGCAAACGATAAGGGACGCACGGGATCGGGCTCAATTGATCGATCAAGCCAAACTTGGACGATGACGATGACGACGATGACAACAACGGCGACTCTCCGCGCTTGGCGGCGGCAGCGTACGAGTCGCTGCTGAGCTGATAATTGCCCGAGCGTCGTCTATCCATCCTGAATGGAGGAAAACGCTCGCGGTAACAACGGCTCGCACTATGCCAGAGCTTACGCACGTAACCGGTACCGTGGCCGTGGACGATGCGGAGCGCCGCGCCGAGCTCGTGGACCGCCTCCCGCAGGTAGCCGAGAACGTGATAGGCGTGCGGTGACACCAGACTATCGTTGGCGAGCAGGGAGTAGCACGCGTACACCACCAGCAGCAACGTGAACGCCAACGCTAGGATAGCGCCCCAGGCGTTGTAGATCAGCACGCACCCGCACGTCACACTTATCAACACCACGGCGCCGCGATTGCCGAAATCCCACATAGTACTGCCTCAAGCGGATAACCTCCCCATGTTTAAAAAGAGCACACTCACCGCAGCCGTCGGAACATTGCCGCGAACGGTGAGATCATCGATATGTATCGATACACGGCGGCCGCCGGTCCCGCCGAGAAGATTCGACGTGCCGCGATTGGCTGGCGCCGGGCGCGATTCACTGTGCGAGAAACCTCGAGTGTTCAAAGGCTGTGTTCCGATTCCGATATGCACTCAGGGCTGCGTTCAGAAATCCTACTCGACCGGTAGAGTAGCCTTTATTGACCAATCAGGGCAAAAAGAACAAAAATTTCTTTATCATGATTGGTTAATAAATGCTAGTCTACCCATCGAGTAGGATTTCTGAACGCAGCCCAGCACTGCCAGTACTGAAAATCTATAGTATACGTGACATTTGATGCTTTCCATTTACGCCCATTTCTACCAATGTAGATTAACTTTAAACTCGGTTTAACTTGCTCTTTATCTTTTTTTAATTCTTAGAACTAGAAAAAGATAAAGAGTAAGTTAAACCGAGATTAAAGTTAATCTACATTGGTGGAAATGGACATTAGTGACACAAGTCGACACAAGTATCGTTCTGTCTTTGTTACTCATTGAATGCAAGAAAGAGATAAAACGACGTTTGTCGACTTGTGTCACTAAATGGAAAGCACCATATAACTATAGATTTTCAGTACTGGCAGTGAATATCAGAACGCATGTTTATACAAGTTCTATATATGTTTATATATGAAAAATTTTTTACCGGAAGATTAATTTTAATCTCGGTTTAACTTACTCTTCATCTTTTTCTAATTCTAACAATTAGAAAAAGATAGGGCCGATTTCACCATCTCCGATTAAGGCTGCGTTCGGAAACATCACCCGAGTATCCCCGGGTATCATTTTATCCTTGTTGTTCACCGAATGTTAATTGTTTGTTTTGTCTCTTGAGAGCTGCTCGGAGTCGCTCCAATGCACTCCAATACGTTGATTCCGGTCATTCCGGTGACGAATGAACGGAATCAACGTATTGGAGTGCATTGGAGCGACTCCGAGCAGCTCTCAAGAGACAAAACGAACAATGCTAAGGATAAAATGATACCCGGGGACACTCGGGTGATGTTTCCGAACGCAGCCCAACTTGATCGTCCGATTAAATGTAAAGCCGGGTCTACAATGAGTCGTTAGTCGTAAGTCGTAAGCAAATTGACCAACCACAGTCCAATATTTTTGAAATAATCGACTGTGGTTGGTCAATTTGCTTACGACTTACGACTAACGACTCAATGGGTGCATCCAGATGCACAACCGCTCACTTAGCGCTCAGTGAGCTCTTGCATCCGATTGGCATATTCCTTTAGAGCTAAAAATTTACGCCAATCAGATGCAAGAGCTCACTGAGCGGTTGTACATCTGGATGCACCCATTGTAGACCCGGCTCAGGCTGGGTCTACATTGGATGTTGTAAGTCGTGTCGGAAGAAATTGACCAATTACAGTTTATTATTCTCCTTACGATCGAAGAATAATGAACTGTGATTGGTCAATTTTTTCCGACACGACTTACGACATCCAATGTAGACCCAGCCTTAAGGCTGGCGTCCCATGGAGCGGATTACGCGTAAGCGGAACGAGCGTATCGCCAATCACAGGACCGTTCTGATAGAGCCGGACCAGCTGCTCTATCAGAACGGTCCTGTGATTGGCGATACGCTCGTTCCGCTTACGCGTAATCCGCTCCATGGGACGCCAGCCTAAGGCCCGGTTCCACAACTTGCTTTAACCGAAGTTTAACTCGTTAAACCTAATCAGGATTGGTCTATAACGAGTTAAACTCTGGTTAAAATAGGTTGTGGAACTGGGCCTTAAACCTAATCAGGATTGGTCTATAACGAGTTAAACTCTGGTTAAAATAGGTTGTGGAACTGGGCCTAAGAGTTGCCAACTGCAAAGCTGAAAACTGATAATCTCTTCTAATTTCTTGGCAGCTGAACCTGTAATATTACCTGTATTATTACCTGTAATATTTAAGCGGGGAGCACACACTTCTCCATAACGCATAACACATAATGCATAAGGAAATCATCCAATCAGAATTCTTAATTTTCATCCCCACTCCTCGTTCCGAGGATTCTGATTGGCTGATTTCCTTATGCATTATGCGTTTTGCGTTATGGAGAAGTGTGTGCTCCCCGCCTTAAGGTATATCCAGACAAATTTGCATAGCGCATAAGCGTAAGCATAAGAAAATTGATTGGTCCATATACATGTGCATAAAGAAATAGACCAATCCATTTCCTTATGTATATGGTTATGCGGCTATGCAGTAACATTCGGTGAACAACAAGGATAAAATGATACATCTGCGGCAGCCAATGCGTACACGAATGCACCCATTGGCTTCTGCTTTTTTGTTTTCTACTATTCTGCCAAGGTGTGAATCCTCCCTTAAGCCTTGTGTCCACAATGCTAGAAATCGGTCCGAGATCTCGGACCGATTTTTAGCATCGTGGACACAAGGCTTAACGAACGCACTCATTAACCCGTTCTACATTAGTCGCAAGTCGATCGCAAGCCTGTTGCGACAGCCAATCAGAAGCGTCAATAGTACCATTGACGCTTCTGACTGGCTGTCGCAACAAGCTTGCGATCGACTTGCGACTAATGTAGAACGGGCTTTACGCATTCCGAAACCCATCGTGTCGCATCCTGCGCGTTCGTCAGCGATTCGCCGCAATCGGAGTGGAGTTACGGAGTACACGTGACAAGACACGCTCCGGGACACGCGTGGTGTCGAGGCGCGTCAAGTGGTAACCTTTCGCTCGGAGCACGCCGGTCGACAGCAGGAAAAATGTCGTGGTTGTTCGGCTACCGCAATTCGCAGCCGCCGCAGGACTTCACGCAATTCGTGCAGCCACCACCGCCGGCGGGCGACGGCGGAGGCGGCAGCGGCGGCGGCGGCGGCGGCGGTGGTCCGCCGCCGCCGAGGGTCGGCGGTTCCATGGAGGCGTACAGATTCGACTCGAGTGCGCTGGAACGGGCCGCCACAGCTGCCAAGGAACTCGAACGATCCAGTACGATGCTTTTCTCACACCGGTTTTCCGTGAAAAGCCGCGCGCGCGATTACGTAAGCGGGCGGCTTTGAGGTTAGGATGCGGCGCGCACGAGGGAACACCTCGCCTCTTTCTCGCGCGGATGATGATGCAACTTTCCGCGAAAAATTCATCGATCGATCCACTGAACGGAGATTCCTATGGAATGCCGAAGACATGGGTCTTCGTGAACGATGTCGCTTAGTCGATGACAATTTCTGCATTAGCTCTCCGCTTGTCGGATACTCATCATTCGTAGCGTTGCATGAGATTTTTTTTTGTAAATGAAACTTGCACGTCTTTTTCAAAATTATGTATGAACGTTATCGTAAAAAATGTAAATAAACGCCTGTGATATTTTATAGAGAGGATGTGTAAGATATTAATAGTTTTAATATCAATTTAAGAAAAGCATTGCGATAGTTCATTATGTTATGAATTGAATAATAAAATAACTATATCTTTTTTTTACTATTTGAAATGCCAAAAACGTTTTTTGATTTGTAAACTAATGAATATGATTTTATTTTAATACAGAACATGCGAGAGAAGCCTTGGATCTATCCAAGATGCAAGAAACCACAAAGCAGGTAGAATTACAGACTGAAATGAAGAAATACGAAGCTAGCATTGAACAACTTAAGTCGGAACAAAAACGAGTAGAGGGTGAGGAAAGAAGAAAAACTATACAGGAAGAGACGAAACAGCATCAAATGAGAGCGCAGTACCAAGATCAATTGGCTAGAAAGCGCTACGAGGAACAATTGATCCAGCAACAGAAGATGAACGATGAGAATCTGAGGAGACAAGAGGAATCGGTAGCCAAGCAAGAAGCCATGAGAAAAGCTACGATAGAGCACGAGATGGAACTGAGGCATAAGAACGAGATGAGGAAACTGGAGGCGGAATTGAAAGCCAAAGCAAAGGTTGACAGAGAAAATCAGGATCTCAACCTGGAACAGATTAGATTAAAAGCATCAGAAAAGAGGATCACCGTTTTAGAGTCGATAAAGTAAGCAATCGTTATTTCATTACTCATGTGTACGTTTTATTATAAATTATAAATTTGATTTCATAATTGTTATATTCCAGAACAGCTGGTTCAGTATTAGGGTCGGGTGCCAAAGCCCTGCTGGAGGACTGGGATAAGATTCTCGCGGCAGCGGGTGGTCTGTCTCTCATAGCCTTCGGAATATACACTGCCAAGGGCTCGACGAGCGTGGCGACACGCTACATCGAGTCTCGTTTAGGGAAACCGTCGTTGGTGCGCGAGACCTCGAGATTTACGTTTCTCGATACTGCCCGGCACCCCATTCAAGCGGTGAAAAAGCTAAAGAGTAAACAGACCGACGCGCTATCTGGTGTGATCCTAGCGCCGAAGCTTGAGGAGAGGCTGCGCGACGTCGCGATAGCCACGAAAAACACGAAGTACAATCGCGGCATGTACAGGAACATACTGATGCACGGTCCGCCAGGCACCGGCAAGACTATGTTCGCGAAGAAGCTAGCTGAACACTCGGGTATGGACTACGCGATTGTGACGGGCGGCGATTTGGCGCCGTTAGGCAGAGACGGCGTCACTGCCATTCACAAGGTGTTCGATTGGGCATTGACGTCCCGCAAGGGACTATTACTGTTCATCGACGAGGCGGACGCGTTTCTGAGAAAGCGCTCGAGCGAGCATATCTCGGAGGATCTTCGGGCGATGCTGAACGCGTTCCTGTATAGGACCGGAGAGCAAAGCAATAAGTTTATGCTGGTGCTCGCGTCGAACACGCCGGAGCAGTTTGATTGGGCCGTGAACGATCGGCTGGACGAAATGGTAGAGTTCCGTCTTCCTGGTCGCGAGGAGCGCGAACGTCTGGTCCGCCTTTACTTTGACAAATTTGTTCTCCAACCGGCGATCGAGGGTAACAAGAGATTGAAGGTTGCGCAGTTTGACTACAGCTCGCTGTGCACCAAGATGGCCGATCTGACGGAGGGAATGTCCGGCCGAGAGTTGGCGAAACTCGGGGTCACCTGGCAAGCGGCGGCCTATGCCTCGGAGGACGGCACGTTAACGGAAAAAATGGTCATGGACAGGTGTCTCGAGGCCATCAAGCAGCACAAGCAGAAGGTGCTTTAATATTTATATTAAGAGCACAAAAACTATCTAAAAAAATGTTTCAGAGATATAATAACGTTTTTATTTGTATAATTTTATGAACTCTACGAGAAATTCATTGCGCCTTTTTGCGTTGCAGGTACAATGGCAGAGCGAACAGGAGAAGCAAGAGTCGAAGTCGATATACGCCACAGAAGACGACGCAGTCGTTCGTTCAAAAACTCCGGCGATAGAGTATCCCGGAAACACGATAGCCCCAGTCTAGATAATTGCAAGAGCGTAATTGTTGAAAATCTTTGATAGTCGGGCTAATGGCGCAGCAAAGGATGGGGAAGAGTACAAATGCCGCTGGGAAAAAGGATTATTTCAGCGATTTTTGTATTTATCATAATGCGCAAGCGGGGCTCGACGAGAGTCGCAAATGTCACTTGTTACAAATGTACATTTACATAGGATAATTAAATTGTAATTCTACCATGGCGTTTCATCATCTTTCACTTCTTTCCCTCGTGACATGGAAGTACAGCGATCGATCGTAAATTACGCGGATAATTTTTTTTTAAGTGACGGAGAGACGAAATCATTAATTTATAAGTGTTTATTGTAGAGGAAACGTGACGGGAGTATCGAAGTTTTTGCCGCCACAATAGCTATAATATATCAACGGCCAGACGACGATCCACCTTTGAGGTCACTGAAAACTTCGAGCTTTGAAACTTCAACTCAATTAATTAATTCTTATCGTGATGTCTGCAATAATTTAGATTATACAAAAATTCAATGAGAAACGTTAACAATATTTTATTTTACGTAGCAAGAATACGATCTGCTATTCGGGCATCTTTCCCGAAGCTATCAGTTATCTTTTTTTACTAGGAGAGGAAGATACGACGAGACCAGACTACAGGAAATGTTGCAAGAGTGCATGGTCGATGTCACTAACGATTAACTTCGCGTTTCGTGTCAGTCGAAAATAAGGCCAAGATTTCGATGAGCTTGCAAAAAGGAATTGCGGGGGAAGTCACGTGAATCCCTCCGTCGATCTTATCTACGCCTCCCCTGTCCCGGGAAAGATATCGCGAGAATATTTTAACGAGTTTGCAGAAAGCGCAGAGGCGTATCGTTAAAAATCGCCGTAATCCTTACGGCGAGCTTATTATTATCGGCGCTCGCCGTGGTTTATCATCATGACCGACTGCGAGTTACGACACCCGATTAATTCTCGACAAACTATCCACCCGATTAATTCTCGACAAACTATCGGATTCGTCGCGGTCGCCGTCGCGGTCACCGCCCCGCAGTATCGTATAACGATCTTTTTTGCCATCTTTTTCGTTTAGGGTGACCAGAAAAAAAGTACATCAGTTAAGCGGGGGGGAGAGGAGGGTCTGAATTAAAATCTTACACAAAATTATAGCTGTTATTAACAAATTTTTATTAATGCCATAAATGTTGATAATCTCACAAAAGAAAATTATTTATCTATATTTATATATAAAATTATATTTAAAAAAATATATATAAATATATATAAATTCGCGGAAAAAGATTATTAGGCACCAAGATCTATCTTACTGAAAAATTTTTATTGAGATCACAATTGAGAATAAAATTTTTATTGAGATCACAATTGAGAATACAAATTTTTATTGAGATCATAATTGAGATCATAATTGAGAATAAGGATTTTCAGTAGGGTAGCCTCGACCGAAAATGGCTTATATTGTATATATTTGTATTATCTATATTTATTATTGCTTTGTAACTAAAAACATTTAATATAAACTAAAAACCAAAAAATGCAACTCGCATATGATGACATTATCGTCCCCGTGTGTTAGGTTGACATTACGCACCGTCCTGTGTGCGTAGTGGGAGGGGAAAAACGCTGGTGCGCACGGGCTCGAAATCGCATCGCTGATTCGAATTTTATTCAAAACAGGAAAAGAGTACAGAGAGTACGTTTTCACGGAAAAAGTAAAAAAAGATCAAAAGTATCTGTACTCTTTTTTATGATTCAAAAAGAGTACGTCTGATCACCCTAATTTCGTTACACGGAGATGGGCGCCCTTACAACTTTTTTCAAGGAGGGGGGGGCAGAGTGTAAATACACTCAGGGGTCTCATTTTTGTAAGGCTTTGCCAAACGAACGTTATTTAATATTTTCAAATAATATTTTTTGAAGAAATATTTATGCAGATTTTTATTTTTAAGTGTATAAATTTCAAACAAAAATTATTTAGTTTTCAATCATAAAATCATTAAAAGAATTAAAATCCAGGGAGGTCATATGCCCCTCCTTATCCCCCCTTTTAGGCGCCAATGCGTACCGCCGCTACTAGGGCCCGACCGAGGTCTCGCCACCCTTGCGTAATCGCGTGCACGCGACCAGATAAGAGCGGCCCGCTTATCATCGTACGACGCGCGGCGCGCCGTTAAGGACAAACGTAAGAGGGAATTACGCGGCGCAGGGTGATGACGCGGGTGAAGAGGCCATCCGCCAGTCATAACACAACAATACTTCATTTCGCGATGGAAAATGCGAACAGACGCGTTTGATTCGTCGGGCAATTAGCACGCGTCGGAAAAAAATATACATGTACATACATACGCAAATTGTACGGCATTACTGTTTGCCGGCGAAGCGAACTTTAGGAAGGGGTGTATAAGACAGATGGAGGGTAACCGAATCTTTTCATGCACAATCAGGGTGGCGAGAAAAAGAAGCTGAGATATCCGCTTTTTGAAGAAAAGGATGAGGCATTTTTAAAAGAATACGCGCGCGATTGCATCTTTTATTTTATCGCAATATTATTTTATGAAATTATTTATTTACGCCAAATTTCTTGTGTGAATATTGTAAAAATAAACTGAAATAGTACGAAATTAAATAATATTTGGGGCGTCAAAATATTCACAGGTTGATATAATAAATATTTCTTTAGCATTTTTTAATTATATATTATACATATATAGAAATTAAAAGACAAATTTAAATAATTTTCGGAAATCAGCAGGAAAATGTCTTAAAAAGGGGAATATTTCTTCAGAAATAAATACATCCGGCAATCGTCAATATATATATGTAATACTAATTTATTTAACTCTTCTTTCATTATTTTATTTTATATAATTTTTTGCGATGTTTTAATTTATTAATCGTGGCGCCGCCACATTCGTGGAAACATAATCAGGCAAGTTGTAAACATTGAAAAGATTTCTTAGAAGTTATCTATCAATCCTAACATGCGAAGTCATAAAATCTGCACTGTAGTTTATATAAATTCTATTATCTATATTATGAGGCTTTATTTTATACTTGCTGACTCTCGCTTAGAAATCTTACAAGAAAATTGCCGCGACATGTTAATTGTAAATAACTTCCTTTACGCTGACATTACATAGCGTGCAAAATTCTCTCAACTATGTGACATTTTCAGGATGTCTCCATGAAATGTTACCCTCTGGATTATTTCTTTCACGCGTTTAGCACATGATTCTACAGACAAAACAATCCTATTTACATAAAATTAGACCGGCGTTTCTCACACTGTGATTACGACGCAAATCACTACATAATTACACAACTATATCGTGATACGAATTATGATATAATCACACTTCCTTTTTTGCTTATTATTCTTACAACAGTTGCAAAGCTGCTTTTTCTGCTGAATGCGGCCATTAACCATTCGACTGATTCGACATGCAATTATTATTACTAGGAAATTGTATTTGTTCAAATAGATAATTTTACATCAAACCAATTCACATAGATTCAAATAGATGGCACTAATGAACTAGAAAAAAAAATTTGCACATTGATATTGCTCGTCCCTTTTCCTAGCGAACCATCGTGCGATGCGGACGTTTGTAAGCCTTACAAAAAGATAAGTTCTTTTGTTTAGAATTCTCTTATATTAAAGATATTATATTGTCTCTTGTGTAAAATATATGATTGTACTCATGGGCGCCCTTACAACTTTTTTCAAGGAAGGGCAGAGTTTAAATACACTTAGGGGTACCATTTTTGTAAGGCTCTGCCAAACGAACGTTATTTAATATTTTCAAATAACATTTTTTAAAGAAATATTTATGCAGATTTTTATTTTTAAGTGTATAAATTTCAAATAACAATTATCTGGTTGTCAATCATAAAATCATTCTATATTGAAAAAATTAAAAACCAGGGGGGGCATATGCCCCTCCTTGCCCCCCCTCATGGGCGCCCATGATTGTACTTAACGAATTAACATTTGTTGTGATATTTATATTCTTGATTTCTTCTCGATTTGTTTTATGTTCGATTAATCTTTCTCTTATACTTCTTCTTCTTCTTCTTTTTCTTCTGTCTTTATTTAACTCTTATACTTGCCTAAATACATTTTACCAATAATTGTATATGATTAGCAGTGTTCTTTAATTAAAATATAACTATTTGATATACAAAACTATTAACCGTGGTGGGAAACATAATTTCCCCTTTCAGTTTGTAATGCAAAAGAGAAAATGGTCTCGACGAAGACTCAAAATGAAACACAAAACTCCCGATCTAAAAGATCATCGGGTTTGTGTGTGTTGTGTCTTCCGGCGGATTTTTCATCCATTTCGCTCCCCTTGTGTACGCGTAACCGTGAGAGCCTTGAGCCTCGAGCGTCCCCTCGGCTTCCACTGGGCGAGAAGATATCTGGAATCATGTTTTTCTCGTCTGGCAGCGATAAAATGTGTCGTACGATCCCCCAGCCGGCGCAGCCTCCAATTTTACTCGCGCGATAATAAATCGGATGACACGTGTTATGTCCACAATCGCGGGTGCGCGGGTGAGAAAATAAATCTTCCCCCCCCCCTCTCTCTCTCTCTCTCTCTCTCTCTCTTTCTGTGTGTGTTCCTCTATCTGTCTGTCTCTCTCGCACGCGTAATTGTGGATGCTTCGGGTGGAGGGTTAAACAACCCGCGATACCCGGGTCAGCGACGACCTTGACAGTGGTCGGTCTGTCTTCTGATTCTTTTTAATTTTTCATTCTTTTCTCTCTTTTCTTCGGACGCTCTTCTTTCGAAATGTTATGCTGTTCAGGAATTGACCCAAAATAAGATGTCAACTCGTGTGACACTTCTTCGATAAGAAGGATTTAGACGATGCGAGATACGTCTGAAGAAAAACGATATCTCGAAGAGACGCTTCTTCGGCGTTTGTAGATAAACGTGTAGCTAAACGTGTTAAGTTCTCAGATATTTCCTCGGTCGGTGGTATCTGAATACCTGAAGAAGAGCGAGAAGAGAGATAGTTTGAGACCAAGTGCGATCGCCTCTGAACTCGCCGCCACCGAACTGTATATCGGAGGTGTTAGCTATCAAAGGTCATCGCCGCATGGTAAGGTTATCGTCGGATTTTAAAAAAAGCGGGGAGATTTTTGTACGCACTCGGCATGGCTTAAGTGGCCAGTTCGTCGAAAACGTTGTACGTCGACGGTGACGCTCCGATTTATCTGCTTGCGTCCGATCGAGATTTCGAACGCGTCGGGGATTCCAACCGTTCGTCTTCGCCATTATATACGGACGCAATCTTCGAAGAGTGTCTTCCCAAGCCGACAACTTTGGCTTTGAGAAGACTGACTGAAACTTGAGATTTTCTAGTTCGATTTCGATTGGTCTTATATTTAATTGAGGATATCCTTTTTCTCGATCAAGATCGTGGCAGGTAACGTCGAAGGCGACTGTTGTTTCTCTCACCGGTTACACTGGCAATCGACATGACGATCTCGGTGACCGACACCGCCCTGGACATGGAGAAGAAGGCGATCGGGCATTGCGCCCGGCGCGGCCATCGTCTTCGCGTCTTGCTCGCCTGGATCTACTGCGGCATCTTCCTGATGAGCTTCACCGGCTTCTACGTGTTCTGGTACACGGACACGTTCAATAACTACGTGCTGTCGCAGATGGAACTGCGCAACGGCACCCGCAACTTCGACTGGTGGCAGCGTCCGCCCATGAAGATGAAGTACAAGCTCTACATCTTCAATTACACGAACGTGGACGAGTTCGAGACGGGCGAAGCAAGCAAGTTGCGCGTCCAGGAGCTCGGTCCCTACATATACCGCGAAACATTGAATCGCGTGAACGTGGCATTGCACGATAATGGCACGGTCACTTTCCAGACCAAGAGGTCCTACGAGTGGATAGGCGGCCGATCCGCAACCGACACCGTTATAGTGCCGAACGTACCGTTGATGTTCACCACCGCGTACGTCCGGGACCTGAGCTTCGCGGTGCGATTGGTCACTAACACGGTGCTGTCGACCCTGCAGGAGACGTCGTTCATCAAGGAGACCGCCGGCGGCTTCCTCTGGGGATACGACACTAGTCTCTTCCACATGGCCAAGCCGCTGATGATGCTCGAGCGGGACGTACCCTTCGAAAAGTTCGGCATAATGGCTATGGTACGTGATTACGTTTAATCGTAGAGGGTTTTGTTAATGTACTTAAGGAAAATTTTACTTCTGCTTAAAATATTTATTTTGTAAAAAACGAAAGATTTATTTGCAAAATGTTTGTCTACGTAAACGTGTAACATACGAAATAATAATTATCGAGATTTATATTAAAATTTTTATCTTACAGTTCTATAAAAAGAAATATAAAGAGGGTAAGAAAGTGGAGCTTGTCTTTTTTATCACATAAGTAATAATTTCACACATGCTTCGTTTTATACGAGACTTTCATATGATTTCATAAAGAGAGTGAAGGAACATAAGGAAATCGTGCACTTTCATAAAAAATAAATATTATAAAAGATGATTTTATCGCGGCGTCAAAGCGACGAGATCATTCCTTTCGGGAACTGGTAGGATGATGCGGTCTTTTTCAGTCGTGAGTAATGTGAAACGCGCGTTTCTCTTGCAGAAAAATGGCATCGATAAGGATCGCATCACGATGCACACGGGATCGCGAGGCATCGAAACTCTTGGGGTGATCGACCGAGTGAACGGAGTGGACAACCGGCACGTTTGGGACGACGAGCGATGCGATAAAATCGAGGGCACCGACGGCTCCATGTTCCCACCCCATGCGATAGATGACCCAAGCAATCCTCTCTACGTGTATTCTAAGGATATTTGCAGAAAAATACCCTTCCATTTCACCGAACAAGTGACCACTTACGGCATACCTTCTCTAAGGTAAACGAAAAAGTTAAATTTTGAATTGTCACGATTCAATTTGAAATATGTCGATCGCTAAGAGAAGATAAAGCTATTTTAATAAATCTGTTCTAATTAGTTCCGCGCTAATATTAAATAATAATAAATTTTTTCACGTTTCGAATCGTCGCATTATAAACGAATCCTTCCAATAATAATAAACTACAAAGAATTACAAATTCCAGCCACAAGAATAGCAGTTTTTTGCTGGAAGATAGTGAACTGATTGTAGATTATGTTTCTTGACACGTGCTATTTTCTTTCGTTTCAGATATAAATTCACCCCCGATGCGTTTAATTTTTCGGACAAGCAGAACGAGTGCTTCTGCCCGAAAGTAGACGGCACGAGAGTCTGTCCGCCCACGGGGCTCTTCAACATGTCCGCGTGCGCCTACGGCTCGCCCTTGCTCTCGTCGTTTCCGCATTTTTATGGCGTCGACAAGTCCGTGCGGGAGCAAATAGACGGCTTGAATCCTCGGCAGAAAGATTATGAGAGCTACTTAGACATACACCCGGTACGTAAACCTCTTAATTATTATTATTACAATTAAATATTTATTAAGTTGATAATCGTTGCATCTAAACTTGTAATTAAAATCTTACATGGAAAAAAAAGTAGCTGGCGTAGCTAAAAACTGCGTGTGGTAGCTAATTTCAGTTGTTATATATATA
>NJRQ01000013.1:65632-77414 GCA_003063805.1 Aphaenogaster ashmeadi | reverse complement strand
CCAAGCAGCACAAAATATTGGGCCAATGTTATATCTCCAGCGGCCAACAGTTGGCCAACTATTAATTGCTACTCGGGACAGGCCAAAACTTAAAATACGAGTGTGACGTTGTAAAACAATGACGTACCTGGAAAGAATGGTTTTGCTGAAATCTGTCTCTTATACACATCTAGATGTGTGAACGCAGCCGTTTTCTGGCATTGAAAAATACACCGAGGGAAAATTCGCGTTATATCTCGCGACTGTATTATTTTCCCCTCGAATAATTCCTGCTGGTAGCCGCGTTTGCTCGCCGCCGCGTAAACTCGAGCGAGGAAATTTCTCTTATTCCGAGGCGTTACGACCGCGGCCACGTTTTCGAGTACTTGACCTCCATTCCCCTCGTAGCGCCGCCTCAACTTCGTGAATGGTGCGCGATGCATGTACAGGTAGATCGTGATTCCGCGCGTTGCGTCTGCAGAACAATAGCGTGTTAGCTGCGAGTGACCAACCGGTACGTGCGCGGGAAGCCAAATCTGGCGTACACGATCTTACGCATACCTACGAGATTACGATCGATTCGACTTCGCGAGCAATTAATATTTCCGCCCGAAAGTCATTTATGCGAAAGGAATATCTATCGCACCACCTGCGTAATCTCTCTCCCGAATTAGGTGTACGGCGAGTAATAGTCTATTGACGCAAAACTTCTATTAATCCGTAAGCACGCGCGTGAGAGTCAAACTGACCCAGACGAAAGCTATGAATTTACTAACCAAAATATTACATAAACAAATATTTTTAAAAATATGAATATCTAATGCTTGAAAATTATTATTTTACGTGTAAAACATGTCTCAGTTTATAATTATTTATAAATAAAAATAAAAAATTTTGTTTATACATAAAAAATAAATTAATTAACACTAAAGCTACCGACAATTTATATATACCTATTTCTACCGAACAGGATTATATGTATATTAAGAAAAAGTCGTGAAGTCAATTGAGGAAAAGCGATAACATTGAATGCAGAATTTTTAATCAAAAGTTTTAAAACGGTTATTTGACCGGCGGTGGTAGTTTTAGTGTTAATCGAAAGTTTCAAAACGGTCATTTGACCGGCGGTGGTAAGTTTAGTGTTAAAATGTAGGTCAAATTGATTCCCACGCGAGCACTTACGTCAAAAAAAGTCACGTGAGCACTTACGGATTAATACAAAACTTCAGACTGACGCAAGACTTCGGTTTGCGTTCACAAAGAAGGGTGTGGATAGGTCGAATCGTGTGATATTATATTCAGAAACCCGGTCACCGAAAGAAACGCGATTACCAAAGCGCGTTTACGCAATACCCTGAATTCGGGTGTCGCATGGCATTCCACGTAGCGATCTCTGCGTCGCGTCGTGGTTACGCGCGAAAACCGAGCGTAAGCGTAAAAATCGAGTGCTCGATCGAGTTCTTGCGACACCGCTTTGTGTGCCGTGTGCGACCGATTGTTCGGCGAAAAAGCCATTCGCGTTTTCAGTCACGTAGAATGATATGCCGGGCGGGACCGCGGCCTTCGGAGCCGAATGGTCCCACTTTGTGACGTCCGGCGGACATCGATTGGCAGGAGCGGTCCGCGCGAACGAGGCTCAAGTCATTAAAAAATGCAGTATCAAGAGAGAAAAAAAATAAAAATTAACATCTCGTACGTCGTCCGTTACAGCCCCTTGCCTTACAATAATGAGTGACACTCGTGCTACCCCAAGCAGCACAAAATATTGGGCCAATGTTATATCTCCAGCGGCCAACAGTTGGCCAACTATTAATTGCTACTCGGGACAGGCCAAAACTTAAAACACGAGTGTGACGTTGTAAAACAATGACGTACCTGGAAAGAATGGTTTTGCTGAAATATTAAAAAATTTGGCCAGATACAGATCTGAAAATAATTTTGTTAGACCATTAAAGTAACTAATTGTAAGTAGAGGACGCTCAAAATAATTGCTAGAATATTAAAACTTTTTGCAGCACTGTCATCATGCTTGAGTGTCCTACTTAATTACTTTCGATGGTCTAACAAAATTATTTTCAAATCTGTATTTGACCAAATTTTTAGATATTTTAGCCGTTCTTTCCGTGTATAAGTTATATAGCCAACTTTGACGCGTGTAACGATGTAAAATATCGTAAGGCAAGGGGTTGATCTTCTCCTTTGGACGCGGATCCGAAATTGCCGCGCGCGTTTCGCGAATGTCAAAGACATAAATTGCGAGAAAAAGCGGAGGAGGGGAACGGGCGTATTATTAGCAAAAATTGCACGATCCGCTTCGAGACATCGGATATTGCGTCGCGCGTAATTATCGATCGGCAAAACGCGGAGGGACGATTACATTACAATTCTTGCTGCCAGGGTTGGCTTCGGACACGTTCCCGCTGACATCGCGGTCGGAAGTTTTAACATCTGTTAACGAAACGCGACGCGGGTTCGAGGCGAATTGTCGTGCCACGTGATTCGTCCTTCTAAAAGAATTTATCGAGCAGAGATAGGGCGGCCTCGGAGGTCTTGCGAAGTTCCCGCGAAAGGGCGACGTCGATCGTCCTTACTCGAAGACCGTGACAGTCCCGAAACGGTGTCCCCCTGGCGAACGCGAAGTCGGTGGTCGACAACCATACATGCGCATCGACTGCATGCGCAATAAGCGACCTCGTCGTCATGTAATAGCTTCGTTCTTATAGGAGAAAGGATGTCTTCGCATGACGGATTCGAGTCGCACGAGACCGAGCGAATGCCTCGCAACCTACCCGACGATCGACGTCGAGTTACAGTACATTATGCATCCAGGCGCTTGCGACATTTTATAAAATAATATTCTGCAAACCCGCTTAGCGTAGTATGTCTTTAATTCCCACCACGCATTATCCGTTTACTTATATCCGCTTAAGGTCAGAGAATATCAATTTTATCTGTCTCTTATATCTCTCTACGTTGAAGAACAACGTTTCTTTTTTCCGGATGGCTACATTTCGAAAATCGTGGCCTTGTCAAAATCGCAGCTATGTTCTATACATAATCTTACAAGAAATACAAGTCAATTTAATATAATGAACGATCGTATAATATTAGTAATAATCGGATAAGTGAAACCGTCCAATAGGCATGGTTTAGACGTCGCAATGCACGATTCGGCGAACGAATCGTGAGAACGGGACGAACTCGCGGAGGAAAGATCACGACGAGAGCGGCCTGACTCTCGAACCGATCGAGGCGAAGGATCGTGCCCGGTTTTGAGTGCGGAAAGTTAATTCTGTTCTTTCGAGGCTCGCCGCGGCTCGCGTCGGGCATGGAAAGAATTCCATGGTGTAACGACGAATTAATTATGCCAAGCACACGTATGTACATCTCGCTTGACGTCACGCGATTGACCTTACGAATGCCATATATGAGTGATAATACGAGTATGCCTCTTTTTTCGGCCGATCGTCACGGTCAGTCGACTTTTTATAACCGATTAATTAATACGATTTTAATGAGGGACCCCAATGACGTGACACACGTATACACAGACACAAAAAAGTGGATATTATAATTGCAAAATTGTAACCTTTCAAAAGAGTTATTGGTTCAAGGCTTTCGTGGCAAGCACGACTTCTTAAAAAAAGCGCAAAATTTTGATGAAAATTATTCATGCATTGCTTAAAGACTGCGATTTTGTCACTTCAATGATCACGTCAATGCTGTTGACAAGAGAATGACAGTAATAAAACATTTAAAATTACAGTTGCACAAAAGAACAATTTTGCCGAAGTATTTAAAAATTTGGCCAAATACAACGTGAAAATAATTTTGTTAGACCATAAAAAAAATTAAATCAAATTAAAAGTAACCAAGTAGGACACTCAAGCGTGATGATAATGCTACAAAAAGTTTCAATATTCTAGCAATTATTTTGAGTGTCCTACACGAGAAGAATGGTTTTGCTGAAATATTTAAAAATTTGGCCAGACCCAAATATGAAAATAATTTTGTTAAAACATAAAAAAAAATTAAATTAAATTAAAAGTAATTAAGTAGGACATTGAAGCATGATAATAATGTTGCAAAAAGTTTTAATATAATTCTAGCAATTATTTTGAGTGTCCTACACGAAAAGAATGGTTTTGCTGAAATATTTAAAAATTTGGCCAGACACAGATATGAAAATAATTTTGTTGGATCATCAAAATAATTATGTAGGACGCCCAAAATAGTTACTAGAATATCAAAACTATTTGCAGCATTATCATCATGTTTGAGTATCCTACAGTTACTTTTGATGGTCTAACAAAATTATTTTCAGCTCTGTATCTGGCTAAATTTTTAGATATTTCAGCAAAACCATTCTTTCCGTGCACGATACTCTTCATTAATACGGTTATTACGTAACTTGAGGAAAAATAAGTAGTAGTATAAAAAATATAGAACACATTGAGGAAGGAGGGCAATATAAGTCCGCGCCCTACTTATCGTTATTATTATTATTATGCGCCGTGTGTGTATGCGACCATCGACTTTCATTGCAATATAATTTATGTAAAAAGATCTTTTAAAAAAGGCAGAACTGGTTATATCTGCGACCGCGCTGCCCAAATATTTAACGCGGCGATTGCTTAACATTAAATTTCGTAAGCCGAGCGAGTCAATTATAGAATCTTTTTTTTCTCATTTTCTTCACGTTTCTCCGCCGCTACGAAACTTTTCCCCTCGTTTATCGCGTCTCATTAATTACTACTGTATTAAGCAAGATTCGATCGTAACGCGTCGACATAACAGCGATTATTTATTGCTTCTCCATCCCCCGCTTCGGCCGCCGTTATCGTTATCGTTACCGTTACCGCCGATATCCTCCGGTATCTCAAAATGCCATTCCGACCGAATTCTTTCGGCGGAATCGGAGGAATCTTGCAACGCACGCGCTTTCAGCAACCGCGCGGTGCGGCCGGTCGCCGCTGCCGCTTTCTAAATTTCCACGCGGCAAAATCGATACCGCGCGATCTAGAGCGTAATCGTTGGCCCGCACACCTGCATTAACGTCGTTAGCGATAAGTACACACGTTATTCACGCTAACGTGCGCGCCGCGGCGATACGCGTATGTGTACGCGCAAACACGATGCGTCAGCCGTGGAGACTTTAATGAAGCGAGGCGGTAATGATGGTCGCGGCGTATGTGCGCCGAGCTCGGCGGACCCGGGCAAAGAAAGTCTCTCGCAGCCTCCTCTCGGCTCGCCGTAATAATCGCGATCGAAACGACGGTGTTGGCGGCGGGATCTCCGTACCTCCTCCTTCTCACGTGGGAAGAAAGTTACGCTCCTTATCGATCGTCGTAATCCTTACCCGCGTGCGTGTGTACGCGCACACGCGCGTGAGATTCGCTCTGTGCCGGGATTTTTCTCTCTATTTTCTCGTCTCTTCTTGCGCGCGGAATCGTCGTCCACGTAACGACGCCGGGAAAGGAAAGTTACGCCAGCCGCGCAAAAAGACGCGTGTAGCATAATCGGCTCTGTCCTCCCCGCAATCCCGTGCCGCCACCGCGACGCGGTAATCGATTAACATTCTATTAAACACGCGGCGCGATTTGTGTCATTATTGTGAAACACGGTTGGGATTCCGTATTGAAATCCAATACGGAAGCGAGAACCATTCCATTCACATCCTCGGATGAAAGTGTTCTCGTTAAAAGTCGCCGAGTCAAATTACATCGTAAATCATTAATACCGAGATAATTAATTTATACTGTATTTATTAATATTAAATCACTGGATTGTCTCTATGAAATATACTCTTGAATTATTTCGTTAAATACATGAATATTTAAGAACTAGAAATAAACGCGTGTGCGAATCCGACCGAAAGGATCGAACGTCCATGACTCTGAGAACATTGCGACGATCACGTGCGTTTTCGCAACATCATCGAAAATTAATGTGCGTTATAGTGGCCACGTGGTTAGACCTGTTTTATGCGCCGATGAACGGACGCGGAATGTATCGAAGGCATTTGCATATCAAAAAGTGTCGGACACTTCGCATTCGTTAGATCGACGTTGCTCAAGAAAAAAAAGTATTTTGATGTTAAAACGTAACAAGGTCGTCATTAGCATATAGGGCTAATTTATTATGCAGAGGTTTCCCCATCGAGGCGCAACAGCTCGAGAACTGCAACGACGAAAATTCTCAGTCGCATTTTACGCATCTCCACGCAGAATCTCGACTTTCGTAACAACAAAAAAGTAAACCTAAATTGAATCTATTTAAAAATTTAAACCTTGTACCAAAATATAATCACAAAAGGAAGAATTGTAAAAAATCGCCATTCATCTTCCGCGAAAATAACCGCGTTCTATTAGATATGCTTATCTCGCGCTCTATTTCTAAACTAGAAAAAGATAAAGAGTAAGTTAAACCGAGATTAAAGTTAATCTGCATTGGTAGAAATGGAGAGTCGAAGAATTTTGTGGGAACTTTATTTTGTCAGATCGTCGAGTCTCGTATAAATTTCACGATTTCCCGAGTCTTTGCGAAATTATCCAGACTCCAATTCTGAAGTGTTACTCCGGAATGCGCCGAACAGGGCGGAATAGAGCATTCGTGCTCATATACACGGAAAGAATGGCTAGCTTTGTTGAAGTATTTAAAAAATTAGTCATATGCAAGTCTGAAAATAATTTTGTTACACGGAAAGAACGGTTTTGCTGAAGTATCTAAAAATTTAGTCAGATACAGATCAGAAAATAATTATGTTGAACTATCCAAAATAATTATGTAGGACGCTCAAGCTGTTTGCTAGTAAGATGTCAAAACTTTTTGCAGCATTGTCAGTATGCTTAAACATCCTACATAAATATTTTGGATGGTTCAACATAATTATTTTCAGATCTGTATCTGGCTAAATTTTTAGATACTTCAGCAAAACCGTTCTTTCCGTGTAGATTATCAAAAGTAATTATATAGGACGTTCAAGTATGATGATAATGCTGCAAAAAGTTTTGATATGCTACACGGAAAAAACAATTTTCGCTACCATAGCTATAATGATTCGCTAAACTGTATTTGCTGTCGTGACTATAAATTTCTAAACTACAGCAAACGTTTGCTGTAGTTTAGAAATTTATAGTCACGACAGCAATGTGTGAAATAGGTATCACAGCTAATTGTAAGATGTTCGCTGTCCATATAATACGACTGCAATTTAGTTACTACACGCAGTTTTTAGCTACGGCAGCTACTTTTTTCCGTGTAGTCTCTTATTTTGGGGCGTCCTACACACAGAAAAAAGTCTTTAATCAAGACGAATATATTTAAATTAACACTATCATTGTTTCATATATAAACAAGAAAATATTATTTTCTTAGAAGAATTTTATATTTTTGTATTTCAAGAATATTATAAATTAATTTGAATATTATAATTGTCACATAAAGAATACAATAATAAGGTTAAACTGTATTATCTTTATAATATGAATATTCTTGGTTTGAAAGTACTGTTATTCTCTATCCAATATTTTTTGCTTTCCATTAATGAAAATTATTTTTGAATAATAAGACCATAATTTTCTTTATTGAATTATATAAAATGTTTTGATGCAAGTAATATTTCTTCGTTTAACGCTATACAATCTCATTTTAAGATTTACATGTCAAAAATAAAAATATTTTTGAAATAAGAATGTTCTTTTTTTCTGTGTACATAATTATTTTGATGCTCCAACAAAATTATTTTCAGATCTGTATCTAGCCAAATTTTTAGATATTTCCGCAAAACCGTTCTTTCCGTGTACGGCGCGCGGACGGATTGACAATATAATGTCTTCATTCCACTGTATCCGAACGGTCCGTTTCGCGAGGAAACGCGCGAGGACGAGCGGTGCAATTACACACGAGCACACGCAACGAGGTGCGACGGTAACAACGACGAGCCGCGCGACGGGGAAGCGCGACGTCGAGAGCGAGGACAGAGAGGAAAAGCGGAAACGCTCGTTAACGGGGATCACGAAGGTGAATGCATGCCGCGTCACTGGCGATATGAGGTACCATCCCGTAATGTGGGCGCGACACGGACGAGCGCAGACACGTGCTCGCGACTAGGGCTGTCAGTATAAACCTCTTATGTTATCTCTATACTCAGATTATCTTTATACGCAAGTACTCGAGTATCCACTCGTTATCTAACTTCATGGAAATTGGATAAAAATAAATAGAAATAAATAAACATAAAAATGAAAATTGTTAAAATTGTTAAAATTTAAATGTTTTTGTTTTTAATTCATTTTATCAATTTTATGTACATATAATCTTTTTATATACACATGCTTTCAAAATTCCTTTATTTGAAAATACGTTTTATATAAATTACACAAGAATCGTATTTTATCAGATTTTGACAGATTAACATGAAAAATTTTAATTATATATTGTGCTTAATATTTTATTTTCAGTTGGCACATATATCTAAATAATCGATATTTGATTTTTGGTAGCCGGGTATCCGAGTAATATTCGAGAAAATCGGCTATCCGAGTATCCCAGGTAGAACACAAAATCATAATAAGATCATAATGATATCAAGTAGAAGTAATTTTAGGAAAAATCATTATGACGTCATTCGATACACTTTTTATGACGATTTTGTGATGAATTCTTGATATAGCAATGATTTTTAAGTGATTTTTTAACTAAAACATCTTCTGAAAATCATTGCTATATCAAGAATTCATCACAAAATCATCATAAAAAGTGTATCGAATGACGTCATAATGATTTTTCCTAAAATGACTTCTACTTAATGTGATTATGATCTTATTATGATTTTGTGTTCTACCTAGGTACCTGGGTACCCGGATATCGCCCTACTCGCGACACGGCACCCGCGACCCGTTGTTGTCGGCCAGGAAGAACGGTCGGGAAGAACGGCCGGACGGAAAGTTACATTACGCCTTATTATCGCGCACGCGATTATCCGCGCGCGCGCGCGCGGGTAGAAAGACGGTGCGCCGCGCAATGCGCAAGAAAGCAGGAAAAAGGCGGACGGTGAAAGGATCTCCCGCAACGTGTCCGAAGGAAAAAAGTGCGCAACGTCCAAGCGCAACGTCGCGGAAATTCCTATTGTTTATCCGCGATCGCGCGCCGTCTATTCATAGCGCGCGAGCTATGCCGCACATAATGCGTCCAAGGTTGATTGCGAGAATCCCGCGAGAAATTCCGCGCAAGTCATCGCTGCTCCGTTGTTCGCAAATGATGTTCCGAGTAATGAGGATTGATGAAATTGTATTTTTAATAACTATCGTGGATCGTGTGGAGCCCAGTCTCTCGAGAATAAGTATATCTTGAAACGCATCGCGAAATATCGCTTCGCGGAATACGATGTTTGACTTTATTTAAACGAACGTTTGCTCTGAAAATAACACGCGGTTTCTCGTAATTGCTCGTCTTTCTCTTCTATTTTACTTTCGCTGCAGAAACAATTTGCAAGGCTCGATTAGTTCCGCGGGATAATGAGGGAGGGATGAGTCACGTTAGTCACAAGGGAATCGCTTCGGCGGGTATTAGCGTTCCGAGTTGGCGCTCCGAGGTGACGTAATGCTGAATTTATCGTACGATTTGTCGCACAATTTACCGCCGATGTGCGGAACGCTTTTTCAGCTCGCTTCTTCGGCTCTGCTCATCGGCGGCGTCGCTCTCTTGCGCGTCGCCTTCGGAGGAATCGCCGCGTGTTGCGTCCTCCGCGAGCGATCAACACTGACAATGAGAGAAAAATGTATGATATTTGGAACTAAATATAATGAACTACAGAAGAGATTTGTTTCGACACTACTGGCCAATTTTTAATTTAAATTAATATATTGCGATTCGCGACATTTTTTCGACCGGAATTTGGTCCTACTAAAGTGTATGAAATTAATTTAATATAAAGAATTTGTTGCGAAAAATTTTACCTCAGCCAGGAGGTAATATATTAATTTAATTTAAAAGGAGGCGATATATTAATTTAAATTAAAAATTGGCCAGAAATGTCGAAACAAATCTCTTCTGTAGTTTATTATTCACTGGCGAAGAATATTCCATCTCTTGTTTGTTTAAATATAATAACATAGTAAATTATTAATTATTATTAGGAATATCATTATTAATTAGGAATATCATTTTTATAGTAAGTGCTACCATTTATGTTGGTGACAATTATGATATAAACATAGTATAAGTGACCGATGTAAAATTTTTACCAATAATTATAATCATTTGAAGAGTAAAAATATAGTGAGATAAAATATATGGAATGGTAAGAGAAATTAACCATTTTATATAGTTAATACAATTGGAATATTTGGCAAATATTAGTACAGGTAATTATTCTTAGCATGCTTTATTATATACATGGTAATTAGGAAATATAATGACTATAAATCTGTGTTCACTCTGCTATATTTTGCATATTTAAATGAACTATAAAAATATGTTTGAGGCCCAACCTCACTATAAAATATAGTGAGATTATTGTTATTCCAATCATTTTTTTCTCTCAATGCACGGGCGATCCACGGACGATCTTACTATATAATGGAAAGGGGAGAGAGGAGAAAACAAATAGGACGTCAGAGGAAAACGCGCGATGCAAAGCGTCCGCAATTAGGCGTATCGTGGTTGCGGAGGGAGCGGGACTTTCGACGCTCCAGTTCTCACCTCCTCGCGAGATACCCAATCTCTGTTCTCACGCGTGCCCGATATTATCGCCGAGCCGCTGTCGACAATGCAAAGTATCCCTCCGTGGGACACAACAGTCTTTTTCCAGCCCCGCGCGTGTCCCGGCACCACCGGAAGTCCCTTTTCGTTCGCAGACACCGGAGAACGGAACGGAGAGACAGGTGACGAAATACTGATTGCTGTGTTGGGATCTTTTTCGGATCGAGAATACGGGATAGGCATTTAAGAAGGTTCTCGCGCTACTTCTTAGTCAATAAACAGTTCATTCTTAAAATTGTGATAAATCGATTAAAATAATATAGAATTATTAACAATATTTAATTCGCTAATATCATTACGTATAATTATTATTAATTTTATATGTTGTTAAATATTTTTAAAATGACAAAATAAAAGTTATAAGATGTTTATTTGATCTAAGTATCAATCTAAGCAGGTAATGAAATGTAAATATGACATTTATTTACTATTGTATTTTAAAAAATGATAAATTACATATATCTGAATTGAAAATGTATAAATTTACATTTTTCATCATATTTATCGTATTTTTAATTATTACATCAAGTGTACATCGCTTTATAATTCGTATGAAAAAGAGATAATAATAGACTTGGTCAGTTTATTTGAAGTTAAATGTCATACGTGCTTACTTATTAATATAAATTTCTCTCAAACTGTACGGTAAATTTAGATGAAACTTTACCAGAACAGTCTTAAATGTTTACTTTGTAATTATAAACGATTTTTAAGTTTCTATCTTATATACAAATGTCTCAAATTAAGAGAACATGCCTATGGCATAAGGTTTGGCGTATATTTGCAATGTAAAAAAATTCCATATATTTAAAATCAAATATCTTCAAAATGATACGGTAAACGTCAATGAAATTTTTTATAGATACTGTTGATATAATTAACTTTCGTACACGGAAAGAACGGTTTTGCTGAAATATTAAAAAATTTGGCCAGATACAGATCTGAAAAATAATTTTGTTGGATCATCAAAATAATTATGTAGGACGCCTAAAATAGTTGCTAGAATATCAAAACTTTTTGCAGCACTATCATTATGTTG
>NJRQ01000013.1:22420-52721 GCA_003063805.1 Aphaenogaster ashmeadi | reverse complement strand
CTTATATATGAAACAATGATAGTGTTAATTTAAATATATTCGTCTTGATTGAAGACTTTTTTTTTCTGTGTGTATATGAATACCGGCCTTAGAACAATCTCTCTAATCACGTAAAAGCAACTCTTTCCGCTTTTCCGTCTTCTTCTTTCAATTCCTATTTCATTCATTATCTTCTTACGTTTGTATTCTTGCGTAAGAGAAATCGCACTCGTCAGTTTCGAACGTATCGCTTTGCACTTTGAAGATTTTCATGCCCTCGAAGAACTTATGTAAGATGTCATAAGGTCACAAGGAAAGTACGATAATCTCCCTTAGTTAAGGATTCTACGGCAAATTCAGGACGCTGCCGTTCGTCACGAGACTTCAGCTCGAAATTAAAATTCTCTTAAGGTAAAGTTCTATTAAAGACGAGATCCAGGAAGAATATTATGAAAATAGTCCGTTGCATCATCATGTGGTTGGAAGAATAATAAAAGCGTAACGTGACTCTCTTCGTCGGAATTAATCTTCAATCGTGACGTCTTTCTCGAGGTAGGCACGCAATCAGAGATTGAAGCTGGTGTATCTCTGATGAGTTTGCTGATGCCAATGTGATACACGAAGACGAACTTCGCAAACGGCGACATATTATCGAGCGACAACGTGCTTGGAAATGTGACAGCTTGTTATTCACAATGCCATTCATCATATTTTGTGGTCAGGAAAGAAATGAGATTTTTGTCCAATTTAAACGAGACTAATGAAAAACAGGCAAACTTGATAAAAATATATTTTTATCTCCGATTCGCAAGGTTACTCGACGCGCACGAAGAGTTGGCGTAACGTGCGCACATTTTGTCTAACTCTAATGAAAGATTTCCTAATTTTCCGGGAACGCCTGCGGATTAATAACCCGTGCTATACAACGCGGCGATCGAATGCAGCGAAATTATTACATCGGCGCTAATTACACCACGCTTCATTTCGCGCGGTGCAAAAAACTTTCGGGCCACATCGCGAACTCGAGGTGAAAGTAACCGAACGCGAACGCCTACGAATATGCCGTGTATTCACCGCGAGACGACAACGTCCCTAAGGTGTCAACGACAGTTTCGTCGTCGTCGTCTTCGGTGGCGATGCACCGGCGCTGAAAGAGGCGCGAGGCGACGCAATGCCGGGCTGAATAAACCGCAATGATTCAGTGTGGTCGTGCGCGCGATGACACATCCATTGAATCGAATTAAGAACAGCGGCTACAGCCGTGACATTACCCGCGACGATCGGGTTAATCGCAGCCTCCCGGCCGGTCCAGACGTCTCGATTCATGCCCCGGAGCGTGGCGAGCCACGCGAGTTTCGTCGCGCGAACGAACGACGTTGGAAAAACGACGGTGCGTGGCAAACAAATTGCGAAATTGGTAAAATTAATTTTGAGGATCGGTGAAGCGAAGACTGCGGAGAAGAATTATGTAATTTTTTAACGGCTGTTATTATCAGATTGACTTTGTCTCGAATTCCCGTCCTCGAAAATCACATGCGCAAAAATGTCCAGCGAGAGAAAAATAGTCAAAAAGAATTCAATCGATAGAAGTTTTAAAAATTGAGTAAATGAGAAATTAATAATTTAACCTTCTCGAAGTAGCTGTGACATCACAATGATGATCAAATCAACCGCGAATCCTCCGCGAATCATCCGGAAATAAATTATGATTAGAGATTGAGACATGAATGGCACGGATTTTAACGGCAATAGATTTATTTTAATCTATCTCAGTCAATGAAGCCCACTTTAGACGATTCATAATTAATGTATTTTGATGTGTGTGTGTGTGTATTTTAATGTATAGTTCGCATGTACGTGTGTTTCTTCAAATGTCTTTCGTATTAACCGTTACGTAAAATCATAAACAGAATTTTATAGTTTTCCCGAAATCTGACATGAATTATATTCGTAATCACAGCATCTAAAGTGATTCAGTCACGTCATGACAAAGTCTTGGTATAAATCTTTTTTATTACTGATTAATAATTAATGCTTTACAAAATATGGATATTAGAAAATTAGATACTTAATATTAATATTAGAAAAAGCATAATAATGTTTGATACTACACGAACCAAACTATTTCTTTTTCATTGCCCTAGTTTTTATCTTTCAATCAAATTTATCGCATAGTATACATTTATTATTATAATTATTAAATATATAGATCGAGAGAAATTCGACGAGGATTCTGATAAGAAATTCAAACGTGATTTTTAAAGATTACCTACAAGTTTGCCGCTGAACTCTTTCACGTCGATTTGCTTATCGCCGTCTGAATGCGTATTACCGCGACATCTGATCGATCGATTCGCAGCGTCGGCAATCATCGGTCACATTACGTGATTTAATCGTCAAATATGCAAACTTGAAACAGTGTAAACAGTGTCGCGAATATCTTTGAACACCTCGGCGACAAACGCGCGAGGTATACACCGAACGTATGCACGCGTGACGCTCGTTTTCACATCCAGTCGCTTATCATATTCGCGCAATGTTTTGTTTACTGGTAACCAAGGCAAACGCATTTTAGAAATAATAAATGGACGTTTTGGAAATGATTTCTAAAAAAATTGAACTGAAATTTATTTCTGTAAAACTGAGATTATGTCTAATCCTTCTTGATCAGAGTTTAGCAAAGAGATATCTAACTTGATCAGTTTTAACAGCTTGCGCAAACGTTATCCATCCAATCTTTTGTAAACAGTGGCCAATTAAATTAGCAATTTTTTATTATCAATTCGAAACTTTGCTCCAAAAATATTAAATTACAAGTCGACTCTTACGCAATAAAGAACAGTTCCTCAGAAAAGAGCTCCTTATCCCGTTATAAGTTAGCCTCTTTGCAGATACGTTGATAGAATATCTTGTTACTAACGTTACCGAGAGTTTCTTCACAAATTTTAAGCAAAGGCGAAGATTTTAGAATGACGCCAGCACTAAAGCGATCGATTCGTGTCGAACGGATTAAATATACTGTTGGATACGTACACCATCGTCTGAGGAAGCCGCCCTGCAGTTTGGCGCAGATCCCGCGATGCACCCTCATTCTGAGCGGCGTTCACCGATCGTTCACCCCGAGATCACAGCACAAGAAGGCGCGAAGTGCAAACGCGTGTTTTCCTTCTGCCTCTCTCTCCGGTGTCCCTCAGCGTCTGGATACGCCTTCGAGGCGGCGCGCTGCGTCATGCACGAGCAACAACCGACTTGTCAAAGTGGATTCTTTCAAGAGACCTCATTCAACGACTCGCGCGTACGGTCCACCTCGTCCTCGCGGCACGCGGCGTTTTCTCGCGGCGACCTCGAAGCGCTGCTCGTGCGCGCGCGGCTTGACTGCCAACTGGAGAAAGTCGGTCCTCCTCTCGCGGTGCGCTAAGTGTGCCGGTCGGATCGTCGGCCGTTATTATGTACCGGAGATGCTGGTACGATCCGGATTAAAAAAATAGCGCGCTTTTACTTCTCTCTTTTACACGCGCCGACCGTTCGTCGTCGTTGTCCTTGCTCGTCGCCCGAGGAAACGTTCCTCGAGTCAGGGCATGTCCCATGGGTCCTCCACGTCCACGGTCGAACGGTCCCTCACGGTGGTACCAGCCAAGATCGCGCGATTCCTCGTCGGATCCGGCACGCGACGAGTACGAGTACACACGAGTACACGCGCCAACTGTTGCTGCCTCCTCGACCACTGGTGGCCGCGACAGTGATCGTGGGAACGATCGGCGATGATGATGTACCTCGGCGAGGAAGATGCATGCGACCCAGGAGGAGGGAGGGACTTAGGGATGCAGATAGAAGAAGAAGAGGATCGCGAAGAAGAGAGAAGGAGGGAGGGAGAGGAGAGATCAACGAGAAGACCGGATAAGAGAGATCGAGGGGAGAATGGACGGAGAAGGGAGCGAGAAGGAGGAGAGAGAGGAGGAGAAGAGAATCGATGCGAAATCGAGCGGAACCGGAGAGCGTGCGTTCTACGAGCGTGCGTGTATGCGTGTGTTGCGCGCGAGTGTGGACGATCTGGCGAACGTGGTGCGATCGATGTGAGATCGGCCGAGACACTGCGGGCCCGCTGCGATCCACGGCGCGACACTCAGGTGAACGATTTATTTCTGCCCCCACTTGACGCTCCACTTTGCCCCCTTCGGTGCGCCCGTTCAGTGCCTACTACTACTACTACTACTACTCCAACTGTTGCTGGACGCCGTTGCTCCTTCATTCTTCGGCCCCCCCTTACGGTGCTTCTCCTTCGCCTGCTGCGCAGGAACGTTTCGCCTCGCTCGCGGACCCTATATCGCCTTCGTCTGTTGTGGGTGGAATTCATTTCGTAATTCCCCTTACCTTCAGTTTCCTCCGCGAAAAATACTTTTATAATTGCGGCCAAATCGAAAGGCAGTCAAGTGGAATAAATTTTTTAATAAATGGGACCAATAATTTTTCTACCACTCGTAAATTGGGAGAATTAAGATTATATAATTTAAAATTAACGCAAGATTATAAACTAGTTATAAAACGTAATTATTATAGCTTACGATTATTGTAACTTATAATAAACATTTATAATAAAATGATTAAACAATTGATCGATATGTAAGTTAATTAATTTAACATATAAAGTTTAAAAATAGATAAAACCTAGATTAATATCTCTCCTGAGCGAATCGATATTAAATATTTCAAAATATTCTAATTTCTACAAATTCCGGGCACCGAGGTAACGCTCTTGAAGACGAGCTGCACCCCCCACTTCCTCATTCACCCAATTGACGCAGGTGCACGTATACCTGCTTTTGCGCCTCCACCACCACGATCTATCGCCTCCTCTCGCTTTCTCTATCGCGCCTTACCCTGCGGTAAATCCTCCTTCTCGTTTCCCACTTCTCTGCCCCCTCGTTCGCGTGGAGCCCGCCACATAGTACCGGGAATCCTTTCCTTCCGCGCTTCCCCGTTACTCGGCGACCTACCTCCCCGATGCGGCTGGTTTGGCAAGTAATAATAGCAATCCGAGGGCTGCGTAGGTGGAGCACAGCGACTATCCTCCTGAACGTTACGTGCTTTACAGGCTTTTGGATGATTCGTGATGTCGATGAGTACCTGTCACTCTAGCTAGAGTTTGACATGCAAGTGTCGCGAATTTTTTAACGTGCACGAAATTCATTTGAAAGCTGTTTTCTTTTCAATGAAATTTTCTTTTAATTAGCGTACGTCATTTCACAAATTCTTTTATTATAAATCTTAAAAGCGTACGCAAAAATCTTAAGTTCTAAATTACAAGTCTTTTAGAAGATCTTCTAAAAACGTTTAAGAAGATTTCGCGAATCCTCCTTACGTCACGAAAACTACCGTTTAGAATATTTGCATACCACCGTTAAGATTCATACGATATTCCACGTGTCACGAATTTTTGCTGCTATCGACTGGGTACCGCTATTTTACCCACGCGTTAAAATCTCTTTCTCTCATCGAAAGATACAAAATTTATTATTAATTTGCTACGATGCGGTAAATCTCGCGAAGGTCGACGAACGATACAGAAAAATTCTAACTGAACCCTACAATCTCGCATAATATCGAGAAAGAGATCCGCCAAAAATAACCCGGTTTCAATTTCCGCTACCGCGTTCATGATCGACAATCGCCAGCCGAGAGAACATCGTAATGGCAGGCGATCGAGGACGTAAATGTAGGTTAACGCTAGGAAAACTACAGGTTTTTTGCGCGAGGCTTCCCCTTCCGACGCTCGTTACACATTATCGCGTCTCTCGAGTTGACTAATCGGCGCGGCGACGACGGATGATATTCAAAATCCCAAAAAGAAGTGATGATATTCAAATGCAAAAAAGAAAGAATAAAAATAAAGAAGAAAGAAGATAGGAAAAGAAGAAGAAAGAAGAAATGAAGAAATAAAGAAGAAAAGAAGAAATAAAGAAGAAAGGAAGAAATAAAAAGAAAATAAGAAGAAAAAAGAAGAAAGGAACGAAAGAGAAAAAGAAAAATGAGAAACTGTTACGCGTCCGACGAAATTTCAGATGTATATTTTGGATAGATTTTCGAGACACGCGCGCGCTCTCGAAGATAAACAGGCGATTGCGTTGTTCTGTGCATACGCGGAACTTCTCGCTCGAGTGTCATCGAGTAGATCTCGCGCGCGGAAAAGTCCACATTGCAAATTCTTAGAAATACACTCCATCGGCTCTCTGCTTGGAGCGTTGTCTGCGATTTTAGCGTATAGCGTTCAATGCTCGTGTACGCATGATTAGATATTAAATCCACGTTCTAGAAGACTACTGCCTGGAAAGATTTAATAGTTGGAAGTTCGAATGGCACTTGGATGAAACGATCCAGATGTCTAACGTCAGAATTCAGAACTGGAACATCAGAGTGTTTCGTGCCGAAAGATCCTTTAGCGTCTTGTAAATTAAGCAGCTCAACTGGCGAAAGATTCAATTTAAATATTCACGTATATGTAAATGTAAGTTAAACATCGATTTAGCTTCTTAATTAACAAGACAAACGAATACTATACAAGCTATCTATTTTCAACAATTAAAATCGAGAACAGGCCAAATACGGTCATAGCAGATCTTAGTGCTCATTAATATTTTATGTGTAATTTTTCTAGTTCTTTTAAACTTCGCGCCGTTACTTTCGGACTTGAAACGCAGCTCTTGAAACCAGAAAAGTAATATCACAATGATAATGATGCTAACAAGCATCTGTAAGATCCCCCCTCCCCATCCCATCCCGAAAAACTGTAAAGAAATTTGTTGTGAAAAATATTACCTCAGCCAGGATTTGAACCTGGACCTCCCTACAATCCGTGAGGGTGTCGTAGCCAGTTCGATCACTGTATTTGGCCTGTTCTCGATTTTAATTGTTTGATACATTTCGCGGTCTTGTAATTATATTATCTATTTTGAATTAATTTTTATAAAAGTTAACAATATCGTTTAACATATTCCATGTGAAATGAGACGTTGGAGAAGCCTCGCAATTATCAGATATCGACAAATGGGCTCTGTTAATTCGCAAAGTCAATATTTCTATTTCGGTCCACCTTACTCGAGTGCACATCAAGCAGGCCGCTAATGAAGAGCGTTGTTCTTATCGCTCGAAACGCTTCAGCCCTAATTGCAGAATTATGTGATGCTCTTATTTCAAGCTCGATACCGAGGGCGAGCCTTGACCTTTTAATTGAGGGATTTAGTTAATTTTAGTGTTGTGCAAACAATGCTAAAATAATGCTATTAATAATGCTAGTTATCAGTGCCGCGATCCTTTCCGGATCGCAGCACCGATAAATTCGTCCGGCAGGCTGATATTATATTCGCATATGTGCAAAACCGAGAGTAATCCGATATAATTACCGTATTTTTCTCCGACCTGACATTTTCTGCATGCCGTTCGACGTGCGTTACATAACACAGTAGATACTTTGAATCATCACTACTTATTAAAAAAAAGTGTTAAAAAAATAAGAATCTTGATATAAAGAATCTTGCATTTATAAACATGATTGGTCGTATTTATGAATATATTACCTTTAATGTCTTTTTTTTACGTGTTTCTTGCAATAACGATTAGTAATAAGTATGACAATGATTATCAATAAGAATCATTTACTAAGTCGCTCGTACTCTAATATTGATTTTAAAATGCCACTCATTTTACGATCGTAAGGAAAATATTTAACACGCGAGGAAGGTTACATAACTACCAGCTCTCTTTCAGCAAGGTCTTCCGTCCTTTCCTTTTTCATTGTCTCATTCTTAAATGCGCTATTATATCATATCGTCAATATATTAATTATTGACATATTATCATATTTAACCAATTATACTTCAAAAAACAGGCTTTATTACGTCTGAAGATACGACATCGCGTAATAACTCGGGACGCGTCCGTGAACTATGTCAGGTGTCTCGGAAACTACACGTTCGTATGGTAAATAAGAAAAAGACACGTCTGTCAGATATCAGGTCTGAAGGGGTTAATACCCCTCTTCCCCTCCGCCATGAATGTTGGCGAACGCTATAATCCGCCGCGCTGTAATTTGCGGGGCGAGACGACGCAACTAAGTAAGTCAACGACGATCTTTCGCAACGACCAGCCTCATCCTACGAGCTCTCCGAGCCGCGTCGTCGCGCACATTGCGACTCTGTCACACGGCGTCTATCTTAAAGACATCACGGCCAAAGAGGTGGAATAGTTAATTGCCATCTAATTACGACGTGACGTCCCCGATCGGTTGTAATTCCGCGTGTCATGTCATTAAAGGATAGATAGGCGCGTTCTGTAATCGCGCGACTATCTGATGCGACGCGACGCACTTTAAAAGCCTTTTTTTGTACACCAATCGCGTAACAAAACGTGAGTAATTGGATCGATCGAACATTATAACGCGACTTCGTGACTCGTCGTTGAAAATGTGAATCGCCGTCGTCGCGGTGAGATATTATAGACGCAGAAATATCGGAGGATTATCCTTACTCGAAGATAACAACCCAGTAAACATCAACTACACAATAAAAGATCGTGCGTCCATATGCTAAAATTTTCTTGTGTTACCAAGATTTGATTATTATTTCTATGTAAAATTAACATACAACAGATGTTATTATTTTCATAACATTTTCATGTGTTACATATATGTCAACGTAATAACTTAATACTTTATGTACACAGAAAAAAAATGCTGTTGCTTCAATTAAAGTGTACGTCACGGGCTGCCACAAATATAAATAGTTAATTCAATTGTATTATGATTGGACCAAATATCTAAATTATTCTTTTAATAATCTAAATATTTGGTCCAATCATAATACAATTGAATGAACTATTTATGTTTGTGGCAGCCCGTGACGTATACTTTAATTGAAGCAACAGCATTTTTTTCTCAGTGTATGTCATTTAGAAATTGAATATTATTTTGAGTTCTTTTAACACAATTATTTTAAAAAATCAACATACCTTAAAGTCATTTTAACATAAATAAAAGTTAAAGTAAATCTTCAAACAATCGTAAACTTTGACATACAAAATAATCAAATTTACTAAAATCAAATGTTTCTATTACATATAATTTAAGTTAAAATTATTAATTAATATAACTGTTTAATTATCTTGTATATGTTATTATTACATCATACTTAAAGTTAAAAGAACAAACATAAATGTAAAGTATAGTGTTAATTAATTAACATTTCTAGTTTGTGAACAAGCAACACACGATAAATGAGTTATTTTAATTTAAAATTTAGAGTTGATTTTCTGGGACATGTGAAAAATGTTACAATTATCATTTTATATTTTACTGTGTGTGTAACACTGTAACAGTGACATCACATCAATATTACAATTACCCACTCAACAATATAACTGTTATGTACATATGTTATATTTATATTATTTATATTGTTGAGTGGGAAATTGTAATATTGATGTAATGTCATTGTTAGTCGGTGTTTACTGGGAGGCGTCGATTTGCTGTCAGCTTATTTTAATTTAGCTCGGAACTTACTTTCCGTCTTAAATTTAATTTAATCGCGAGGCTAATGTTAAAAAAATTACAGACTTACGACAACTAGCGGTTTATCGTAACGTTCGCTGCCAAGGAAACACCGGTTTGAAATTCGACATGATCTGTGCCCACAAGGATGTGTAATGGTACCGCGATATCCTGTATAGGATATACTTCGGTAACAAGGCTTATTCTTATCCAAGAAATAGCTCGATCGATCGCCGCAGGAATGTTAATCAAGATTGTAACGTAATAGCGATACCGGTAAATGCGACTTTCCTTCGACATGCGAATATCGATTCTTAAAACGTTATATTTGAAGCGTACTGTTTACGATCGTTTGCAAAAACTCTTGCAGAGCATCTTGCTAGCGGAAGCAAAGGATATCAATACGTAATTGCTCGTTTCTGAATTACGAGTGACCAGACTGCGTCAGATCGGCGAAAGCGATTTCCCATTTGAACGTTTTTATTTTTCTTAAGTCCAGAACACTTTCCCCCATCATGAGTTTTAATAAATAATTAGACATAATAATTAGATAGTAATTTAAAAACAAATCATTTAGAAGCCGGAGAAAATATACTCTGGATTAAGTATACGTTAACGATATTAACTTACTCGCCCTCCCATCGATATAGAACTAATGATTGCATTTTTGTTGTTTGCATGATCGCCTCTTCGCATTACACGACGTACGTATGTACATAGGTCGCTATCGGCCAGCTTTCATCGATGACGTAAGTTCCGGCGTTTACTCGTTTTGAGGAAAAGAAAGACTCTCACCTCGTCAAGCGCAAATTCTCGACTTGAAAATGAACGTCGCGAGGCGAAATGAACCGCAGGATATCTTTGGATTTGTGAACTCTGCACATTATCGGATTTTTCAAGAAGTTATAGTTGTGGCATAAGTAGAGATGAGTAAAACCAAAGACCCTCTAAATAAAACGACCCGTCATTTTTTAATTTATAAAATTTTGATTGTATCTTGTTTTTTGTCATTCTTATTTCGTATAGAGAAGAGTTGCTGAATGCGTACCACTTAAGCTATTTTTTATAATATTTTCATTTGGTACTAATTTGTACGCAAATAAACGTTGGAAATTGTAGCTTGATGTTTCAGACATCTATTGTTACATGTTTAACCTTTTACAAATAACAAATTAATTTGTTATAAGTCTTTTTGTAACATGCTGCAAAAGGTACGATTTGGGCAACCGGTCGTCTAAATCGTATCTATGGGTCTTCTAAATCATACCTCCTTAAAAATCGAATTTATGTGTGTGAATGAAAATAATTAAAAATATAAAATTAATAAAAAGAATCATTACCTAATACCTATTTTATTAATAATTTATCAAAAAAGGGTCAACTGTTTAAAAATTAATAAATAACAATAATAAAAAGGTAAGGACGTCGAAATAAAACTGGCTAAAATTTATTTTTGCAATTGACATTTGTATTCATATAAGCACGAGTTCCTAAATCCTACCGGTACGATATAGAAAACCTTATAATGGTACGATTTAGGAAATTTGATAGATTTTATAAAAATATCGATTTAATCTTTATAATAATTGCAAATATGTATATACACAATAAATGTAAAATATTTAACAATAAACCTTCTTTTATAAAAATAGAAAAATTCAGAATAAAATTGCATGATTACATTATTATCAGCTACATAAATTGATAAAAAATTAACACCAGTTGTACTTGATTTTTTAAGTTGTTAGCACGCATAAAACAAGATGTAACCTATTAAATTTTTGTCTATATTACTCATTTCTGATTTATTTCATATTTTTGTTACTAAATGTTGGTTATATTAAATAATAATATAAAATATTGATAAGGTACGATTTAGGCGACCGGTACGCATTCAGCAACTCTCCCCTATATTCAAACGTGCGCTTTGCTTGTATGTACATACATACTACCATTTCTCATAAATCTACTTTTTATTATTACGAGATATACTATTAATTTTTATCGTTTCGTTGAAACTATTGAAAGTGAAAAAGAAGACGTTTAAATGAACGTCTGCATTGAATGAAAAACACGTTCGATAATTAACCGAGGCTCGTGCTTTTGCAACAAGCGCAATAAAATGCATCTGGATGGGCCTAGTTCTCAGAATAATACTCTGGAAAGTGATGCGTGGGTACAAAGAGAGAAAAGATCTCAATAAAACCGCCGGGCGCGCAATGCCGCGGCAAAAGTAACAATGTTCTCTGCAACTCGCGTAAACTTATGAAAACAAATTCTAGGTCGCAGCAGATCAGTATCCGATGTCAGTGAGATGCTTGAGCGCTCGAAAAACCAAATAACTTCTTATTAGAATAATACTATTTCACTATAGATAATAAATCCGCACATTGCGCGTTAAAAGACATAGATATAATATATTAGCATAAAAAATATCGGATTCGATTATGAGATAACCAAAGGAGACCCCGGTAGCTCACGAGATTTCAGAGGCTATTTGAAGAAACGTTTAAATGTAAAATTTATTCGTTTACTCGACAAGATAAGTAATAGCCGTATATTATCGTTAAATGCTCCAGATATTTAAGATTATTTCATAATTATCGTAATTAACGCACATTAATCATCGCGAACAACGACGTTTAACCCCATAATCACGAAAAAAATGCTGCTAAACAAACATTTAAATTTTAAACAAGGTTGGAATACATAACGAGCTGTGCAAATTATTTTACTCATTATGAGAGAAAAAAGTAAATTAGCGCGCAAAAGGAAAACTTTGCTACTTTTTTTAGTTAATTATACGATAAGTATAATAGCGTTTGATAATATCCGATATTATATATGTTATTTGCATGATAACGCTGCTCTTGATAAAGTAAAGTTCATTATCAAAAATATTATTTCAGTATTAATCGGCACTAATCATTACGCCTCGTTCCCTCTAATTGTCTTATCCGTGATAAATTCTCGTAAATAAAACCGAGGTCTCTTCTTGTCCGCTTCGTCGCATAATTGTAATTTATACTAATTATATATCTATATTAGCAGAACGTATCAAGAATGCTCTTCTGCAAACGGTGCGCAAAAGGGAATAGATCTCTCAAATAAGAAATCATTTAATTTCATAATTAAAAAAGAACGACTCTACATCTCATATGATACCAAAATAAAAACCATGAAATGACTTCTTCTTTTTACGTCATTGCTTCATGTGAAATATTTCTGAAATCACATCATTTCAAATTTTAATATTCCCTAAAATAAAATAATTCATCTTCGAATAATTCTTTATTTAATCGCCGCTGAATGTCAAGAAGAGGTAAGAAAAATAAAACGTAAGAAATAAAATTGTTTCTCATCTCAATTTTTAGCGAGAGATAAACATATTCTTATTATATACTACGGGAGATCACCTGGTAATTTGTAGGTTGATTTTCCATAAATTCTTTAACAGTTAGAGTCTAACTCATTGTATTTTCGCAAAGGGTCCCTCTTGGGCATCGCAAGCCATTCGAAAATCATTGTCGACGGTACGTAAACACGAACTTCGGTTTTCACCAGCGAAAGGAATAGAGAAAGCCAATTGCTTGGACTTCTCGTCGTGCTTGACAGGAGGACACGGTAATTAGATGAACTACGATTTCCTCCGATTGCGGTGGACATCCATCGCGAGTGTCGTCTCCGTCTTGACGTGCAAATCGTCAGATCGTGCGACCAAAAAAAAAAGAAGATGGAAAAAGAGAACAGGTACTACTATTGTAAATATTTCTTTACCATTTCGACGTCGATTAGGCTCCGAAATAAGCTTTTATTTCTTATGCAGCAGTGTCTAGAGTGCAAAGGTCATGGGCGCCCATGAAGGAGGGCAAGGAGAGGCATATACCCCCTTAGATTTTAATTTTTTCAATTTAGAATGATTTTATAATTGACAACCAGATAATCTTTTGTTTGAAATTTATACAATTAAAAATAAAAATCTACATAAATATTTCTTTAAAAAATATTATTTGAAAATGTTTGTTTTTATGGCACCCTTAATGTCCATTTCCACCAATGTAAATTAACTTTAATTTCAGTTTAACTTACTCTTTTTCTAGTTCTAAGAATTCCACCAATGTAGATTAGTCCATTTCCACCAATGTAGATTAACTTTAATCTCGGTTTAACTTACTTTTATCTTTTTCTAGTTCTAAGAATTAGAAAAAGACAAAGAGTAAGTTAAACCGATAGTAAAGTTAATCTACATTGGTGGAAATGGTAAGTATATTTACATTCTGCCTCCCCTTGAAAAAAGTTATAAAGGCGCCCATGTCCCAGGTAGTATGCGTTGTGGCACGTCGGATCTCTCCTCTCGGTTCTCTCGGCGACGGAAGCTTATTTGCACGTAAGCGCGGTGTAACTTAATGAAATGGAACGACTCGGTGGAGGTCGACCGGTATCTCGCAGGCGCTACTGGTTCCCTTTCATAAGAAGAACGGATCCGCAAGTGCGAATCAACGCGCTTCTACGGCGTGTTTCTTGCGCCGCCGATCCCACGCTAAAGAACGAATAAAAAATTAATGAGCTTATCCTGCAATCAATTTTTGAAAGCGATAAAAATGAATTTGATATTCCGTTGACGTACGCATCATCCATTAATTAAACAAATCCGAATGCCACATCATGCTACTTTTGCAAGAACAAGATATTAAATCTATCCACAGGTGATCTTTCGATTTGTATATGAAATATGTATTATTCTTGCTGTAAGTGACATATAAGACAGACCTACATATGAAAAAAATATTTAAATTTTGTATCATTCTGGATGCAAACTTATTATACATTTTTTTAAACTTAATATACATATTTTTTAAAGAAATATATTACGTTGAAAAAAGTATTTTTCAAACAAAAAAAATTTTTCTTTTTTTATATATATATAAATCACATTATTAAAAAAACTAAGATTTTTTTAAAAATAATACTGAAAAGGTTTCTTCTCGTTCCTAGCCTCTTGAAATCTCGGAGTTAGCACGATTTGGAATTTGGAATTTAGGTCAACCATTTATTTCTTTATTGCGCTTCGAGATTGAGTCCGCCGTAATAGTTATGGGTACCCAGATGTAACTATGCTCAGAGATAATTAATGCCGTTTCATATTTGTATTGAAAGAAGGAAGATTTGCGAAACAAACATCTCCGTTCTCCGTTCTTGCGCGTAACGGAGGCGTCTTGTAATTCTCTCCCGTCGTTTGTCAATTGCATTTTACATTATGGTTTGCGTGCGGAAGAATTGCGCATCTCTCAGACTCAGAGAGCGCATCGTGTACTACGACATAGCGCTGCACCGCAAGTTGTTACAGCGTTTTAATTAAAAGAACTCGAGGATAAAAGAAACGCGATCTTGTGTTCTTATCGCGCGCGAATCGACACGATCTTTCGGGATTAGGTAGCTGATGTTTTAGGTGTTAACATCATTTCGTAAATTCAGCATCCGAGAGTGCATCATTCGACATAAATAATTCGTCACATTTCCATTTATTGCGACGAGATATGTACAATATTTATATTTATGTGCTCACCGCATTGTCATCTGCGCGCGCGATGTTACACGTGAACGCGTAACATGCGAGTATATGGGTTTCGTAAATCCCTATATATGTATACATAACAAGCACTTTATATCACTTATCTTTTTAATTTATACTTCTACGCTATATAAATTATCGATCGTTTGGAAATTATCTATCGATCTCGCCGAATACGACATCCAGCGTGCCAATGATGGCAACTATGTCGGCGAGGAAGTGCTTGGGCCCGATGTGCTTCAGACACGCTAGATGAGCGAAGCCCGGCGCTTTGATCTTGCACCGATACGGTTTGCTGCTGCCATCACTAACGAGGTAAACGCCAAACTCGCCCTTCGGCGCCTCGATGGCGGTGTACGTCGCTCCCGGAGGAACTTGGAAACCCTGGGTGAACAATTTGAAGTGATGGATAAGCGCCTCCATACTACTCTTCATCTCCTCCCGCCGCGGCGGTACAATCTTGGCATCGTCGCATCGCACCTCTCCCTCAGGCATCTGATTCAGGCATTGGTGGATGATGCGCAGCGACTGCCGCATCTCCTCGATACGGCATAGATATCTAAAAGCAAGAAAGGTACCAAATGTATTATAAATAATATTAATAAGTTATATCGATGACATTTTTCATTTATTTAGATAGCTTTTTAATTTATTATTATTAATATAGAACGATAGGTTAAATAAAATCGCGCGTCCATAAGGATAATAAAAATAATTAAAAATTATTCTTTTAAAAAATAAATAAATAATTTAAGATAATAAGGAAAGAAATTCCCTTTTAAAGGCTAATACAAGTTGAATGTAGATAACAGTTCAATTAAAAAGATACGTAAAGATTCTTTTCAAAGCGAAAAATTTTTTCAGTGCATTATCTATGTTCAGGTACCCAATTATTTTTTCTTTTAATTTCTAACAATCAATTCTCTTGCTATGTTTTAATACTTTCTTTTTTTAAATAACTCGACTCTCGTCTGTACTTACCTGTCATAGCAATCGCCGTTCGTGCCAACCGGAATGTCGAAATCCACCAGATGATAAGCGTCGTAGGGTGCGACTTTCCTCAGATCCCACTTTATTCCAGAGCCTCGTAACATCACGCCGCTGAAGCCATAATTCAGCGCCTGTTCCGCGGTTATGACACCAATATCAGTCGTGCGCTGCTTCCAGATTCTGTTTTCCGTTAGCAGATCCTCCACCTCGTTCAATCGTTCGGAGTACTTCGAGGCCCAATCATATATGTCGTCCATCAAACCCAACGGTAGATCCAAGTAGACACCGCCGGGCCGTATGTAGGCTGCGTGCATACGGGCGCCGCTTACGCGCTCGTAGAATTCCATGAGCTTTTCTCGCTCCTCGAACAGCCAGAAAAAGGGCGTGAGGGCGCCGATGTCCAACGCGTGTGTTCCAATGCCCATAATGTGATTCAGAATCCTCGTGATCTCCGCGAAAAGAACTGCAAACAAGTAGAGAATTCTATCAGGCTTGGAAAGCCTTGAATTGCAAGTTCATAAAGGTACACAAATGTAAACAAAAAGGGCGAATCTATCCCAACATATTCTGAAGGAGATTGCGCGTCGTTTTTTACCTCGAATGTACTTTGCGCGCAGAGGCACGTCTATGTTCAGCAGCTTCTCGATCGCCATGGAGAAGCACTGCTCGTTGCACATCATGGACACGTAGTCCAAGCGGTCGAAGTAGGGCAGCGCCTGCATGTAGGTCTTGTACTCGATCAGCTTCTCCGTGCCACGGTGCAGGAGACCGATATGCGGATCGGCATTGAGCACAATCTCGCCGTCCAGCTCGAGGATCAGCCGGAGCACGCCGTGAGCGGCCGGATGCTGCGGCCCGAAGTTAATTTTCACATTCTGTATGGTCTGCTCCGCCATGGGGGGCTCCGCTAGTAAGGATACATTCTGCGGCGGTATCCAGTCGATCTTCTCCTTGGCATACAGTATCGGGTGGTTGAACTGCTCGAGGAAATCCCTATCCGGGTTCCATTGGTGCGCGTTACGATGCTGACTGTAAAACACACGTATTGTCAGTCGAGTCTGTCACGCCAGACGAAAAATAGATAGGTTATGTCGTTACATAACGCGTATACATGATTACGGTAAAGTTACATTTAACCGCAATTAATTTGACTCACACGTCGACGATCGCCGGTGCATTATTTGGCGTCAGCAACCTGCCGGTGCCGAAAAATCCTGCGTTTTTACGCAAGACCGAGCCTAGCACTCTGGCCGCCATGATGTTCACATCACGTCAATGCGGCAACTCGGTCGGTAAGGTTTAACATCCACCCTCGTCATGATCGATATTCATAACGCGATCGATCAAGTGCAATACGATCTTAAAATGCTACAAGATCGTTTCATTAGATTAAACGGAATCTTAAGATCATTTAACCCTCTGCGGCACGGTGGCATTGTACAATGCCACCTTTTTATATTCGCTTTTTTACCTTTTTTACATATACTTTCTAATGTATTATATGACAAATATCAAGTTTCATAAAAATCGTTCGAAAGGAAAAATGTATCCCAGGTAGCAAGCTGACGTTATTTGTCGTCATTTTGACGACATTAGACGTCATTTTGACGTCAAAATGACGACAAATAACGTCAGCTTGCTACCTGGGATGCTTCAAAGGGTTAAGATTAGACTCAATGCATATGATCTTTTGTTATCGACTGTGGATCTTCGGTATTCTAGCGCGAAACTACGCCATCTTTCGTCTCGAATGTAAAATCGGGCTATGAATGCCGTTCGTTGTATAAAATTATGAATAAAATTCCTTGAATTATGATTGGCGAGCCTTTGAAAATTGTAATTATAAAAATTCAATATTCAGTATTTAAATCTAGAATTCGTTACTTGAGTCGATTGAATTGAAGCGAAGATTTAATATTTAAGTACCGAAAAAGATATTAATTTTAGAGATCTTATTCTTTTATCTATATAATATCACGGTAAAATTTAAATTTTCATTATGAGTGTTATTAAAATTTTACGTTTTTATGAAGAGTTAAATTAACTGTATTTTTTTTAATAATCAGACACTTTGCGGCCTTGTTTCCTAAAAAGTAAATATTTCGCATCACGATACCATTCTTCAAAAATAACGTATAATAAAATATAAAATTTATATAAATTAGTTATAATTTGGATACAAGGTTTATATTTGTAGTTATATGAATTTATATATTTATAATTATACATATATTTAATAATTTATACAATTTATTTACTACCCAAGGAGAACAGAAAAGTCAAAATAATATTAATTTGACATCATATTGACCAAATTTATGTCTTTTTTTTGGTCATGATTGAAATCTCGATCTAAAAATCAAAAAGACACACAATAAAAAAGGAGTCAATAATATAAAGTCATTTTTAAGTCATCTGAGATCGAAATTTCAATCATAACCAAAAAATGACATAATTTGGTCAATATGCATGACAAATTGACAAATTGTCAAATTGACATTATTTTGATTTTTCTGTTCTCCTTTGGTATAAATGGAAGAGCGATGGTCTTTCTCTCTACTCGCGCTTCTCGTCTTGAGCGTCCATTTATTTTCCCACCCACACAGCACAAAACTTAACAGAAATGTTTCAGAAATGTTTTAAAGTTTCAGAAACGTTTCTGAAACATTTCTGAAACTTTGAAACGTTTCTGAAACATTTTTGTGCTGTGTGGGCAGGTTTATATTTGTAATTATATCAATTTATATATTTGTAATTATACATATATTTAATAATTTATACAATTTATTTACTATAAATGGAAGAGCGATGGTCTTTCTCTTTACTCGCGCTTCTATATATCGTCTTGAGCGTCCATTTATTTCCCCGAATCTGAATCATGGCGGCGAGAGCGCGCGGATCTTGACCTTTGCCTGTTGCTTCTATTTGCGCCTAAACTTGAAATCGTGTCGCGAATAGGCGCTCGTTCGCAAAACGAGAAATCGCGGTGACAGTCGTTTCTCGTGGATATTTCGAACCAGGCTTGGAGGAGCGCCATGGAATTTCCTTATACCCCGAGAATCCAATAGGGCATATTATGCAATTAACACGCTGCGATTACTTTCGAATTACGGGATACAATTCTATACCTATCATCGCGAAGACGAATAAGAGATGCAGTCATTAACATTTCTCATACCTGTTAACGCAAAACGCGTCCATACAGCACTTGTTCCCAGGTAGCAAGCTGACGTTATTTGTCGTCATTTTGACGACATTAGACGTCATTTTGACGTCAAAATGACGACAAATAACGTCAGCTTGCTACCTGGGTTATCGCGACTCTAATTCGTTGTAATATAATCTCACCTCCGAAGGACCGAAGCGCTGTTTAATTATCAAGACTTTTTATTAACGCTATCGAAATTGATCTCTGTTAACTTTATTACAGTAATTGCTAATCGCAGGAAATATATGAACATAAACGACACCGAAGTATTGCGATCAATCAAGACGAAATATCTTTGTGTCTTCCAGGAATCACTAAGTAGGCAAAAAAAAACACAAAGAACCTGTCCTAATCTTCTTCAAGATGATTAGCATGCCAATTCACAAACAACGCATTATATTGTTAATTATTGATTCATCATATTATTATTAATGTTCAACTATATTATTTTTTTATTTAACGTTTCTCTCGGTTCTCCATCTCTTTTTATTAAACCATTTTAATTTTTATTTGCTTTTTGTTAAATTAATTTTAACGCACAGCTCGATCTTAGATATCCTCTTATATCGGTACGTTAATATTATTATAAAAAGACAGAAAGAAACGTCAATTCGCCTGCTTACGCGAGTCGTTCGCGCTCATTAAGCTCGCTACCGTTCGCGCAAGTGTGCAGGAACCTCGAATTTCCTCACGGGCAAAGCGACTGCCAAAAGTTTGACGTAAGTCACGGTATTGAGGCTGCTATTTCGAGGATAGCGATGGTGTATGGATCATTGTTGCCCCCACCAAACATGGGCCAACATTCTGCGTGCGGCCAAGCACGTAGAGTAGCCCCCCGCTGATCAGACACAATGGATATAACGTCCCAATTTCATTCCTCTTTATTTCTCTTTATTGTACATTTTTGAGCGTATATATCGTCGTATATACAAAGGTACAAAAAGGTCGATCACTTCGCGCCTTCGCAACCGTTGGAAGTGATCCTCTCCGACCAGCGGCGTAGCCAGGGGGATTAGGGGGATAAATCCCCCCCCCCGAAATTTTGGAACCAAATATGAAAATATGAAAATGAAAGGTTGAAAGCCGAGAAAGAAATGAAATGGTAAATGCTTTAAGGTCTAAAGAAAATGTTCTAAACGAATATTGTTATCTTATTTAACCCTTTAAGGCCCAGGCATCGATTCCGTTTGAGTAAAAGTTACGATCAACGATCACAATAGTGGCTTGTTTAGCGGGAACACCATTGTTTTACGAATTGACATAGAAAATCTAGCTCCATATAAAACAGATCAAGAGTATTATATCGACAGAGACACTATTTTATCAATACAAAACATTTGGGAAGAACTCAAAGTGAATGTACATAATTATGTACACTGAGCCTTAAAGGGTTAATTAAAAAAGTCATGAGTTGTTCTGTGATTTTAATTTTTTAAAAATCCCCCCCCCCCCGAAATAAAATCCTGGCTACGCCCCTGTCTCCGACTGTCCATCCGGTGACAAACGCGGGGCGATGAGCGTAACTTCGCTGCATAACTTCGAAAGGTAACTCTGGGCATCGATTCTGTAACTTTTTTCCTAGGGTGGAAACGTGAAAAGTGAAAATTTTTACCATTGAAGTTAATGGAGAAATTTTTCACTTTTCAGCCCTAGAGAAAAAGATATCCTACATCGATGCCCTGTATGCAATATCTTCAGATTGGCGACTCGGAAAGTCCCGGCCGTTCGCGCATTTGAGCAACGGGAGTGCGTCACGTATCGCTTCTATCGCGAACGATGTTTTTGACATAAATACGAAGTAGAGAGAAAATACATACAAAACATACATTTGGCGACTAGAATAGGTATAATATATATGTATACTGCTGTCTAAGCGTTATATCACCTTTATATGCGTCGTGTAAAAGAAGAATACTATAAAATAGAAACAAGAGGATGGCGCCTCGACAGCCTCGTTATTGTACTCATTGAAATTACGTAAACTCACAGCAGCGCGCAATACTTTATCTTCCGCATCTCCAGCAATCTTCTGAAAGCAGACCTCGACGGCGTACAGAAGGACCGCTTCTAGCGAGACGATACTCGCGGCCTTTTTTTATCTCGTCATCTACGATTTTGACGCGATTGAAGCTCTGGAAAAGAAAACAGCACTGGTCGACTAAACTAAAATTTTAAAACAGTTTTTTTTTGTTCTTCAACTTCAAACGACCGAAGTGATTTTTTCACGTAGGTATCACTTATGTGTAGGTGGACAGAATTACAAGTAACATGTTAATACATTTTATCAAATCGATAGATTCTGTGTTTAGTATTTTAATTTTAGTTTATTAATTCGAATAATTAACTCAAAAAATAAGAATGCAGAATAATTTAAATAATTAATTCGAAAAATGTGGATTCGGTGCTGTTTCGCGTTTCGCGGCTTCAGTTATTCCTAGGCACCAAACCCGGGCATGGAATATAAGAACCGGATTCTCGCGATTTACCGGAGATCCAACGAAGTACTCCAACAAACGTCCCAAATCCCTCCCGACAAAGGTCTCGTTCCTCAACATTCTCCCGGCTAGTAATAGTCGTAGAGGAGATAACGGTGCAACGACTGTGGCAGCTGCAGCTTCCTGACGATCTTTGGTAGCCTGGTGCCGCAAAGTTTGCGGACTATCAATCTCGCCTGATGGGTCAACGGCAGCGGGGTCCTGGCCGCCTCCATCACCAGGGCCTTCTGCGCGTCCGTCAGACTGCTGGACCGTCGTATCATGCAGGGATCGAAGCTCTCCGCCGCTTCCAGCAACGCGCGCAGCAACCGCGGCTTGTCGGCCGTGTTCTGCAGAGAGTTGAGGATGCCGTGCGGGTCGCGGAACTGCGTTTTGATCACCACTCGGGCACCGTACTTGAGCAGCAACGCTACTATCTCCACCGACGGGTTCTCGTTCGAGGCGACGTATTCGGCGAGTACCGGCCGCAGCGCCGGTCCGTCGTCGCTGCGTATCACCAGGTTGGGATCGGCGCCGCGCTCCAGCAGCATGCACAGGATCTCCAGCCGGTTCGGGATGTTGTCCGCGCAAGCCACGTGCAGCGGCGAGCCGATGATCGGCGACGTAGCGTTCACGTTTGCGCCTGGAGAACCACGATCGAGAGGATACAATCTTTTTTTCTTTATACGGATGATCTCAGTTCGATTAACACGTTGAGTGCCGCACTAATTTCACGTGACTTAATATCCACTCACGCCGCGTGGGCCACCGATGACATTACCCTATTTACCCAGGTAGCAAAAGTAGGAAGCGCAACTATGTAGATGAATAATATTTTTAAATAATAATAAGATTAGAACCGACAAAATTTATAAATGAGAATAGGCCAAATGTCGGTCAGCCGCGGATCTTGGTGCGTAATAATAATTTTTGTGAATTCCCTGTTCATGCGAACTGCGCGCCGCATATTCGTCGGTCTTGAAACACAATATCCTTACATGAACCCGGAATTAATTCACATGTTAAATTGACGAGCAATTTAATAATTTTGATGCTAACAGGCATCTATGGGTGCGTTCCACTTAACGCTCGCAACGCTTGCGAGCATCGTTTATCCTTGTTTATCATTTGATAAACAACAAGGATGACATGACTCGCGAGCGTTGCGAGCGTTAAAGTGGAACGCACCCTATAAGATCCTCCCTTCCCCTAAAAACTGTAAAGAGATTATTGCGCAGTTCGCATGAACAGGGAATTCACAAAAATTATTATTACGCACCAAGATCCACGGTTGACCGACATTTGGCCTATTCTCATTTATATTTAATATTTTTAAATTTTTCGTGCACGGTAAAGTAAACAAAGACTCTACCAGTTCTCTACTTCGTGTGTAGACGACAAAGTTTCTTTAATTCTTCTACGATAAGTGTATCAATAATTTCCCTCTCAAAGTATACTACATGCATCCTACAGTATACGACTTTTTAGAAAGTTTCATGTTTTTATTTCGATTAGGAATATATAAATCCATATAGCCGTATGTATATAATTTCTAACACCTGTAGAAAACAATACAGGTTGGCTACATTTTTACTAATATAAGGTAACTAAGGCAATCGAGAAACAGTATTCGGACCCAATTTAGATACTGTAGGAGCAAACAAGCTTTCTCATCAAAGATCTTTTTTACTTTGTTACTGTTGATTACTACTTGCTAGCACTGAGGAACATACCCAGGTAGCAAGCTGACGTTATTTGTCGTCATTTTGACGACATTAGACGTCATTTTGACGTCAAAATGACGACAAATAACGTCAGCTTGCTACCTGGGTAGGGAGACCGATTGTAGCTTTCTCAGGTGCATGGAATGTAGAATGCTTGTTGCATTCTTCTATGTTACCTGGGTTTTTATATATTTTTATAAGATATATAAAATATAATATTTATGACTACAAAAGTCATTATTAAAATTTATTATTTATCAAAAAGAAGAGGTATCGTACAATATGCGCAAGTGGCCTGAACGGAGAGTCCAACCAAGCCACCGATGGCCCACGCGGCACTCAACGTGTTAAATTATCTAGACTATTGAAATATTGTTTTATATATAATTTTCAGCGTGATGCTGAGTCAAATTTATGAGAATAAAAGCGACAGTCCGTGGACGACGTTAATCAAGGTCGTCGAGAACGACTCTTGGCTGACGCAGCCGTGAGCTCTATCTACGATCGCGTGCAGCACTTCGGGAGAAGGAAAAGGGTCGTGCGACGCGGATAGATTTAATACCGGACGCGCGTGTTCGTGGCCTTCGGATGCCGTGCGATTTCGGCTGTATGCCAACGTTATCGGCCCGTGAACACCGTAACTCACCCGCTACGAGCAGCATCTCGACGATCGACGGGTCGCCCTTGAGTATAGCCAGGTCCAGGGCCGTCGGTTTCTGATAGTCCGGCCCGAGGTCCAGCCGGGCGCCCTGCTTCAGGAACAGATTGATCACCGCTGGGTCGCCGCCGAGGATCGCGTAATGCAGCACCGTCCGGTAATCGTGCCTGGCGTCCGCCGTCGCGTTCACATCCGCACCGTAACTCAGCAGCAGGAGCACCGAGGCTATACCCTGCGACATTCGCGGTGAGGATCAGCTTCTCCGCGATTTTGTGAGAAGGCAAACGAGAAAAAAAATGTATAGAAAAAAAGATTGTTAGGCACGAAGATCCAGCCTGACCAAAATAGGCTTGTGTATTTATATGTTGTGTTAGAAATTCGAGAGTAACTTATCTCGAAGTATTAAAAAGAGCGAAGTATTAAAGAAAACATTCCCCTGAAGAAGGTTTGAGAAAAGGGAAAAGAGAACGTCTTTGGATAGAGATCATCTCTTCCTTTCTCTTTAAAATGACTTTAATTGCCTTTTATGCGACATTGAATTGGCCTCGCGAGAAATACGACCCCGCATTGTTCAACCAGGTTGTTCCCCTACCCCGTCGACTCCATTTACCTGCGGCAGTCTGGCGGCCTTCATGAGGGGCGTCAGCCCGGCACGATCACGCGTGTTCGGATGTGCGCCGAAGGCTAAGAGCAGCTCCATGCACTCCAGATCCAAGGGCGAGACCAGATTGATCTCGGAACCGAAGAAGTATCTCTTGTTCGGATTAGCGCCGGCCTCGAGCAGGATCCTCGCGACCTCGACGTGACGGTTCCGCAGGGCCAGGCGCAGTGGCTCGTCGCACAACATAGTCCTGAATTGTGTAGGATTGCAATGTTACAGATTAGATTAATTAGATATATTAGATTAATTAGATTATTAGATTGATTAGATATATCTAGCATGGCTAATCGAAATTAACGTGTTGTCTGTCCGACGAACCCAAGTAGAATAGAAAGTCATGATGACGTCAAAATGATGCTAAAATGACGCCTTAGACATCATTTTGAAGTCATAATGACGTCTAAATGACCTCAAAATGATGTCAAAGGCGTCATTTTAGCATCATTTGACGTCATCATGACTTTCGTGTTCTACTTGGAAAGTTTGTATTATGTCACAGTAGAATTTTCATTATCATATGAAATATTGTATGATTATATACATGATATTTAATCGTATAATAATTTAATTAAAAGTAAAAATTATTAATTGTTGAATGACGCACTTTTTACTTTGCATCGTTACCTAGCTATTTGTGTCATTCAAAATTTTACATAAATTTATAAAAACTATATAATATTTATATAATTTATATAATATTTAAATTAATTAGAAATTTATATAATGTTTAAACAAAATTTAAGTTTTATATTAGGTGACATTTATTTTCCACGAGTGTTTTAAAAGATTTCGATAACGCCGGTCATCAGCGACCACCCATGGCAGTCAGCGCGTTGAAGGTCGCACGACGCACCTGGGGAAGAGCTCCCCCGTGTCCTGCCGGTGGTCCACCTTGGCGCCGTACTTGAGCAACAACTTCACCAGGTCCAGGTAGCCGTGCTCGGCGGCGAGATGCAGGGCCGAGTAGCCGCATTCGTCGGTAGCGTCGATGTCGGCACCGCGCACCAGCAGCAGCTGGGCAGCCTCGGTGTATCGCTGCCATACCGCGTAGTGTAAGGGCCTGAGGCCCTGGGTGACCGGCTCGTTCGGCTTGGCACCGCACGCGAGGAGGATGCGGATCTCATCGAGTGGCTGCAGCCGTATTATCGAGTCGGCCAGCTCCCGCTGCAACGGGTTGGCGATGCACTCGGTCGGCATCTACGTGGCGTAACACGAAGAGATACAGAGATAGAGATGCGTGGTGAGAGAAAGAGCGAGGAGGAAGAGGGAAGGAAGATTGCGTAAGAACGCGTGCATCATCTTGCGCATTGGCAGAAATCGCCGAGGATTTATAGCGAGACAGTTTATCGAGACGGTTCGTCGATGCGTAACGACGTCGTCGACGTTGGAGAAATTGTTCGTCGAATTTGTTATTTCTAACAGACTGAGGATTTCACGCGGAAGAGGAAACTGAGAGAAGAACTTTTCCCGGAAAAGCCAATTTTCGGGGATAATTTTCCGGAGGACTCTACGGAAATATTTCTGAAAACGTTTTTCTGAGAAAATTAATTGTTAATACCGATAAATTCATTTGTCGGGAATTAATTTGTTTTCGATAACTTTATAATTACTTTTACGTTCCTTTGTTAAAACGTCATATCTGATAAATACGATGCTTGTTACTCTTTTTCGTGAATTATTTTTTACGTTGTATAAAATTAGGTATTTAAAAGAATCAAGATTCTTTCTCATGTAACGTTAATTCGATATTCTTACTATTCTCCATAATTTTTATAGTGTAAAACTTCATGCATAAATTTATTCTCTTCTATTCTATCGAAGAGCATATCGACGGCGAAATATTAGAAACACTTATGCAGTTTGCGATCATAGCATTCGTTGCAGAATCAAATGATAAATCTCGAATTAAAACTTTGAATTTGATCGACAGGTATTCATTCGAGAAAAATCTTTCGCGAAGACAGGACAATACACGTGCACGACATGCATTATTAACATGTATCTAACGTTGATACGCACTTTAATATCGAGTCTGATTTGCCTTACACGACGAGCACGGAAATCCGACAAATCTGCAATGCAAGAGGATAGGGAGATCAATAAGAGCCGACTCATTGTAACTCACAATGTTACAACGTTAAAAAAATATTTGGACAGTATGTAACTCCGATACGCACTTGCTTTAATAACTAATTAACAAGAGAAACGTAATGAATCGGTCAATTATTAATTAATAAAAGTGGACGTTACATTTCTCAGCGAGACGCTGTGTATGTAAAAAAATATATTTCTCAGGTTTTTCTATCGTATCCCTAATTTACAATCTTTCCCATCGCAAGCGGTAGAATTTATATAACAAAAATATAAAAACGCAATTATATAGATCGGAAAGAAATGTGAAAGTGCTGGTGAACGTTGACAGAATACAACGAATCTTAACATAAAAGGTATGTTATACAAGGACGTCCACGGGGAAGGGGACAAAAAGGGGCATTCCCCCCCTGGACTCAGCAAAAAAATAAATATTTGCTCTTCCTTTGAATAAAGGAAGGGCAAAGTTGTGCTAACCTTGCCGATCTCTGCCCTAATTCAAAGGATTAGGTGTACAATTTTCAACAAAAGGTGTATAAATTTTAAATTATAAGTATTCTAATTCTGGAAGTGACATTTTAAATCATGTCCCCCCCTGAAAAAATCCTGCGGACGCTCTTAATGTTATACAAATCCTATGTTGCGACAGGAGCGTTCGGGGGGATACGATAGAAAAGACCTCGGTTCCAGATTCCGGACATCGCCGGTAAGAAACGCAGCGAAACGCAGCTGATTTTTCTCCGACGATGATCTCCGCGAGACACGATTTGGCTGACGATCGGTGAGTAATGCAATCGTTCCCGCGCGGCGGGGAACTTCGCTGACGCGCGTCACGAGCACCAGAAACACTGCCAAGAGGACGGCGCAATTTTGGCGATGATGCCGGAAGTCCCGCGGCGTCGTCGATCGAGAATCACGCAGTCTGCGGCCTCCGCGAAGATCTGGCGCGCAACGCGCCTACTCTCCGCAGCCTCCGTTTGGCCCTTTGTTGCGCGAACAATCGCGGAAATCAGTGTAACGACGATCCGAGCGATTATTTTCCAACTCGGGAAGGGCAATCTGAAGCCAGCGGCACAGCTTTTTCACAGTTTTTTCCTACTGGATTCCTTGCGATTTCGTAAATAACTATAATTGCACTCAGCACGCAGAATTTTTAGTAATTTACCAAATCGCAAACAATCCAGCAGGAAAAAACGCTCCGTGTGCTGCTAGCTTTAATGTGCAATTTCGGGATTTACCCAGTTTTCAGAAAGACGCAAATTCACTTTTGACAACTTTAAAGTTGACTTTCTCAATGCCTTTCGATGAAAGGCTTGTAGCTTATAGCTAAATTTAGTTAAGGAAATTCTCTCTCTCTCTCTCGGATGTTTTAGTTAGTTTATAACGTCAAGAAGATGTCGTCAGATTAGATCTTAATTAAGATCGTCTGCGCAACCAAGCTTTAGATCATCATTACACTGAACCCTTCAATTTGCGATTTTATTTGATTGCTCGTTTAAATGTCTGGATGTTAAATCAAGCTAGTCGTATGTGATAAAAATTGCACATTTTAATTATTAACTTCGAACAAGTTAATTCTCGAAAAAACGCGCGAGTTTGTCAAAGTTGCTATGATAATAAAACGTCCTGTAAATTTACATAAGGTATCATAGGCTGGTTCTTCATTGCGACTCTTGGATTGTTAATGGCAAAAAGTAATAATCACGTATCGCACAACGTATTCTTAGTTTTCTCGTAAGATCAAGATCGATCCGACCAGCGCGGTAACGACGCAAAAGAGTCGATATTCATTGCCAATTTTCGCCGCGTACATCCAAGTATCGTAAACATTTAGTCCGGATTGATGCAAGATCTTGATAATGTCGCGCAATTTGGCGTTATACTTCAAGTACCGAAGCGGAAGTGGTATGCTCCAGATATTACGATCTGACACCTGTCGCACGACGCGATTGAGACTTCCGTCGTAAAACCGCAAACCGCTGAACACAAAAAACAAAGTATTAAATCGATTATTACGTATTATTAAGTATTACCGATTTCCAATAACAATAATGCGTTATTAAATTATTCGATCTTATCAGATTATTAGCGCAATGTTCATCTTAATAATTCTACAGCGTACTTCTACACATAAAGAATGAAAATATTACATATATAAAAAACTTTTTGGTAGATAAGCTATTAATTAGAAAAGATTTTAGTCGTCATTTTAAAATGTATTTCACTCCTGATCTTAATTTAATAGACGATGCTGTATTTCGATCCACAGATCGATATTCTGGGAAAAGAAATTTGAACGGTGGGAGGAGGAAGGACCCGTTGTCAATCTTTAAAATTTTAATTAAATACAACTAGACAATTTTAAAGTTTAAATTTTTTAGGATAGCTACAGCTTCCGAGAACAGATGACTGTTCCAGGCCGAAATTGGTCAATCAGTCAAACAGTCAGTCAGAGTTGTTACTCTGACTGATTGACCAATTTCTGCCTGGAACAGTCATCTGTTTTCGGAAGCTGTATATCCTAAAAAATTTAAAGTTTAAAATTGTCTAGTTGTATTTAATTAAAAATTTAAAGATTGACAACGGGTCCTTCCTCCTCCCAGTAACAACTCTGACTGATTGATCTAACCCGTACTCGAAAAGAATTCTCAGCAGTTTACCCTCCGATCTTGCATCAATCGAAAATCTCTCACCGCATCGAAGAGAAAATCCTATCCCGCGAGAACATCCGATTACTTGTCACCCTGACGTTTCAACCCTCGGACGGTCGGCGCTGATCGCGACATCCGGTATCGGTGACAACGATCTCCCGTCCGCATCCGCGTCGCGAATCTGACGTTACCGCGTTTTATTGTTTACTCACGTCAAAGACGGTGCGATGCTCCAGCATGTAGGAACGGTGTCGCGAGAACTGCCTTCTTCGTCGGACGACCCGGTCCTATTTAAAGCCTCTGGCGATGCGGCGCGACTCGCCGCCCGAAAATAACACAAAGGGGTACGCACTCGGGAGTTCGCGCATGTGTCTTTTGGCTGCTACGCAATTTTTGTCTTTTAGCGCGTAGACGAGTGGACGCGGGTCCACCTCGTAGCGCGGCTGCGAAGGTGGCCACCCTCTTCTTCGCGAACGTCGCGCCGCGGGCCCTTCGTGGAGGGGGGACCGCAAGGGTGCCCCGCTCACGTGCGTTTGTTTTGAAAATATTTTGCGATCTGTCTTGGCAATCAGTTGCATTTGCTGATACTGCAGTGGTAACGCGCGACAATACATCGGACGCGTTGCAAAAGTCTCAGAATAATCGTGACAAGTATCCCAGGAAGAACCCAAGTAGAACACAAAATCATAATAAGATCATATAATGACATCAAGTAGAAGTCATTTTAGGAAAAATCATTATGACGTCATTCGATA
>NJRQ01000013.1:0-15882 GCA_003063805.1 Aphaenogaster ashmeadi | reverse complement strand
TAAACATTTAAGTTTGTTCTGTAAATTTTCATCTACATTTACCGCACAGTTTGAGAAAAATTTATATTAATAAGCAAGATATACGCATAACATTTAACCTCAAATGAACTGATCAAATTTATCATTGTCTCTTTTTCACACGAAATATAAAGCGATGTACACTTTATCTAATAATTAAAAATATGATAAATATGACGAAAAATGTTAATTTATACATTTTTAATTCAGATTACATTTAATTTAGCATTTTTTAAGATATAATAGTAAATAAATGTCATATTTATATTTCATTACCTGCTATTGGTACTTACCTACGATTAGATCAAATGAGCGTCTTATAACTTTTTTTTTGTCATTTTAAAAATATTTAATAACAAAATTAATAATAATCATGCATAATGACATTAGCGAATTTAATATTGTTGAGAATGTTTCTATATTATTATTTTAATGATCGTTTTATCACAATTTTAAGAATACACTGTTTATTGATTAAGAAATAGCGCGAAAACTTCCAGGTTCGAAAAATTGCTTTACCAGCTTATTACTACGCTTGAAAAAAAAGACATCTCATTGGACGAACTGTATCGTGTCCGTCAATGAGATCGAAATCGATGTTTCGGGAGCACCGCGTATGATTGGCGCCATCCGAGGAATCTGTTATTGTTTACAGAAACAATGGCAGTGATATTGCAACATTAGAAAAATGCGTTATAATTCAAATGAGTGAGATTCTTACAGAAACGTAGCAGCAATAGTGACATCGAGATTATTAAATAATCAATTAATTATTAAAATCAGACCATTAATAATTACTTAATTTTGATACGTAATACTTTTCAACGCAGATACTTTTCAATGAGTACTTCATCTTTTACCGAATACCTGGAACATCCCGGAGTCACCCTTGGCGCCGCCGATGAACCTACCCAAGGAGAACAGAAAAGTCAAAATAATGTCAATTTGACATCATATTGACCGAATTTATGTCATTTTTTGGTCATGATTGAAATCTCGATCTAAAAATCAAAAAGACATAATGAAAAAGGAGTCAATATAAAGTCATTTTAAGTCATCTGAGATCGAAATTTCAATCATGACCAAAAAATGACATAATTTGGTCAATATGATGTCAAATTGACATTATTTTGACTTTTCTGTTCTCCTTGGGTAAATGATACATTTCCCGGAAAACCGGAAGGAAAATTTAAAAGGGAGTCATCAATGCTGCCCATCATCAGCGTCTCGTTGCAACAATAATCATTTACAATGCGCACTGTCCTGAAAATATCCACGACACGTGACGGTACGCACAAAGAGCTTTCTCTCCTCCCCCTTCCCTCTCTCGCCTCGCCGGGGATACGTATGTGATAGCGGAGCAACAACTCTGCGCTGTCCCGTTGTCTACAACTACGTCTTTCGGAAAGTTCACTGATCCTCCGATCCGAAATTAAACCGTACCCCGCGATTTCTCTGAATTTCCCGACCGCGCGCGTCCAAGAACGTTCGCGGGACGGTGACACCGCAGCCAACGAAGGGGAGGAAGAGAGCTTTTCTTCATTTTCCTCTTGGCGACGAAGAGAGGCGCGATTTTCCAAGGGAAAGAAATATCGCATCGGAAAAGAAAACTCTTCAAGATCATTACGTTTGGAAAACACGAAGACAGCATCGATTTTAACTACTTTACAAAACGAAAAACCTTCTCCGCGAAATTAATAATAATAAATATAATAAAATAAATAATAAATTAATAATAATAAATAATAAATAATAATAATTAATAATAATGGCAAATAAAAGGAGAAATCGCCTTGCATTGCTGTCAATTTTTAAATATAGCTCTCTCGAGTTTTCTCAAATCCTTTTCTCGCTTGTGAAAAAGAATTACACAACCGATAAATCGAGAAAACGCTGATCAAATCATGGATTCTTAAAAAATAGATATACGAGTAATAAAGCAGCTTCCAAGTCATGTGGCGTTACAAAAGGTTAAATGACATTTGGACGAAACGTCCCGCAGATCTTCGCGTAAAAGCGACGTAAAAAGGATTACTCGATGAAGGTAAACCGGTACATAGAGCGTCGATTGACATGAGAGCTAAAGATCTCATTCTCGTGCGAGACCTTGGGAGGTGTGAAAACAAGGTCGGCGACCGGACAGAACGAGACGCGCGCAATAAATGAGAAGAAAACCGGGAGGAAAGACCCCTATTCGTACGTCTCTTTTCCCCGCAACGAGAAAAACCGTGGTGTCATCGTCCCACCATCCCTTCCCCTCGAAGCGAACAAAGGTTGCGTTCGCCGAGCGATACCTGAACGTGCGAGATCGACGGGAGAACAGATCAGGCAATAATACCTATAATAAAAAGGAAGAAAAAAGAGCCAAGACGAGCAAGCGAAAGAATGATAGTTATAAATATATGTAAAATTTATTTCTAAATCAATGGGACAGTTTCGACTCACAGAGTCTTCTTCAGCCAATTAAATTAATAAGTAAAAATAAAAATATTAATAAGTAAAAATAAAAAAGACCAAGCAATTCTTTTTTCAGCAGTACTTTTTATTAGGAAATACTTTGCACTTATATTAAATACCTTATACTCATAATTACTCTTAATTATAATAATTATTGTTATAGCATTGTCCTAACTCCCTACTAAGAAGCATGCTTTTTCACTAACACATGTTACACGAGCTTAAAATTATGTGTCGAGTTTGTTTCTCTTTTCTCTCGCCCACGTTACACATCATTTTACTTACAACCCTTAAAATACAGCTCTTACAATACGTAAACTATCCCATACTTGACGAGTGTGCCGAAATATGCGTCGCGTTTCAAGTGACGATCCGGCAGAAATTTTGCTTTTCGAAAAGTCACACAATCAAATTTTAATTAATAGAATACCATCTCTTGCCAGTTAGGTCGACTTACAATTTATTACACAAATTTTTACATATCGCAAAAATCGAAGGGCCAAATCAAACGTTACGATCGTTACGAGGAAGGGGAAACAAGGGGAGAAAGCGGAGCACATCATCTCTGCAGGAAGAATTGCTGGATCGCGGTTCTCCGTCGTAGGATTAGTGAACAACTCGTTCAATGTATATATATACATATATGGAAAAAAAATATATGTATTGTATATATATAAATACACATGCATAGATATGTATAACTATATATACACATATTTATGGATGCATTGTACATGCATAAATATGTGTATATATATATGCATATTTATGCATGTTTATGAATATATAAATATAAATATATACATATACATTATATATAAATTTAAGCCTGGATTTGTCTGCGGATGAAAATCCTACGATGGAGTACGAATTGTACAATGTTAATATGAGTAAAATAAAAAAATAATGACAATCGTTATCCAATAAATCGGCGCGAATCGTCGGCGACAAACGCAGATTTCGTACATTCCCTTCGGGCAACGCACGCTTTCGCAATTTCCTCTTTTACCTCCCTTCGTTTTCTCTCTCTCTCTCTCTCTTTTTTTCGGAAGTCAGGGCTACTTTCAAAAATGTCTCACGTACACACACGACCGTCTAGACATCTCCTCCGTTGCGCCGGAAAGACCCTTTCTCTCCTACGCAACTCCGATCTGTCCACGCTCGAAAAAGTCTCATTCTCAGAGTTACACACTTAACATTCTTTCTTTCGTTTCCTCTGCGCTTCATTTTTCTTTTTATTATTCTCACTGGACTCCCCCTTCCTCTCGAAAGCCGCTCTCGCTACGTACGCAGTGCCTTACTGTATAACGACACCCGTAGCCGACTTTAATTAAGATCTTAAGCTGGGTATACATCTAGCGAACGAACACCGAACGAACAGCGAACGCAAACGTTCGGACATTCACGTTCGTGTTCGTAGGTTGTTCGTTTCTTTTCTCGGTTGCATCGAAAGCTGGGTATACATCTAGCGAACGAACACCGAACGAACAGCGAATGCGAATTGTCTTTGATGTACCGCCTCATGAGGGAACCGAGCCGAACGCGATTTATTATATATAATTATCAAGTATAAAATATGTATTTCCTATATCATCAAGTGGCATATCAAGTTCGTTCAACGCGCACGAGACGAAGCCAATGCAAATGGGAGGATCAAATATCGACGACGGTTGTGACGTTATTTACTTATACCAAAGAGGCTGGACATTTTGGTAACCAGCACTGGGAAAAAAATGGGGAAGAGATGCTGTATAAAAAATTGTTATAATCAGGATTGGGAAAGTTACTTTTTTAAAGTAACTAGTTACCGTTACTCGTTACCGATTCAAAAAAATAACTCGTTCTCGTCGAACGTTCTATTCGCATTCGCTTTGGCGTATACATCTGCTGAACGATAACAACGAACGTTCGCGTTCGTTGTTCGTTCGCTAGGTGTATACCCAGCTTTACACACACCCTGACGGTGACCTTACACGCGAATTATAAAAGCTGGTTTGTTGCGATCAGCAAAAACCGAACGGCACGGTACGTTCTGCGAATTGTATTACAGTCGCGGGACGAGTTCGCTCTGCTTCATCCCTCGTCCCTTATATGTCTCTTCTGTACTCTGTACATGTGTGTGTATGTGTATGTGTGTGTGTGTGTGTGTGTGTGTGTGTGTGTGTGTGTGTGTGTGTATTAGTGTGTTGCGTGTTTAACACGTGTATTTTTCGCGTACACGTATTATTCTGCCGTATTACACTGAATCCGCACGCTTCTCACCCGTATCCAGGTCCCGCTTACGATAACAACAATCTGATAAATCGAGACGCATCATCACTCCATCGCCGGTAGTCGTACGCGAAACATATTCATACTGCCGGATTGCTGAACTGAATGCGTGTGTGCGCGCTAACAGTCCACCGAGGAGAAAGAGACGCGACGAGGGAATTAATTGAGGCAATCAACGGCGTGGCGCGACGAAATGTCGAACGATATTGCACTCGCAAGCGAGAACGTTAACATCAAGCTCATCCCGATGGAGCGAGCAGCGCGAGCAAACGGGAGCGGATAAACGAACGAGCTTGCCCCCAAACGTGCATCGATGCGCAAATACAATTAATAAAATCAATCGAATCTACGCCAATTGTCATTACAATTCATTGTCGATACATCAAGGAAGAAGCGATCGTTACACTCGCTCGTGTTTCGCTCGCGAACTCGTCCCCGGGTCCACCTGCGCCAACGTCTTTGAATACGGGCTCTCGACACAACAGGCGCAAAATATACATTCGTGTAGTAATAATAAGTGTTGACTAATGGGACTATCCTACAGGATCTAATGCTTAAGGATCTAACCCGTCGAACGGACGCAGTCGAAGGCTTTCGCACGTGATGTACAATATTAATACTGAATCGCTCGGGACAGTGTCGCGCGAGTACTGCGAAGGGAACTGAGTAACGAGTACTTCGGAGAGCAACGGTCGAAGCGTCGGCGGCGATTCGGCGTAATATGGCATTGTATTCCGACATCATACAAATCCTTAATAATAATCATATTAGATTCGTTACTCTACAGTTAGAAAAATCGTTTACAAGTCAATCGTCTATTGTTGCTACACAACTCATTCACGAAACATCAAAGCACGTAAATTGTCTGTCGTAAATAGGCAAGCAACTATAAGTATTACTAACTCACGATCTCTTAAGAAGATTAAGAAATACAATTGACATATTTAAAGAAACTGACTAACATATTGTAATTGTCTCGAGTACGCTTCCCGACGTAATACATGATTACAACGAATAAAACCGAACAGTCGGAAATACCTCGGAGTACCTCCCCTACTGAAAATACTTATTCTCAATTATGATCTCAATTATGATCTCAATAAAAATTTTGTTCTCAATTGTGTTCTCAATTGTAATCTCAATAAAAATTTTATTCTCAATTGTGATCTCAATAAAAATTTTTCAGTAGGGTCGACACATCAGTTTTATTAATTATTTCAACATACTCTTTACGTACTCATATAAATTGCGTCCTTGATCCGCGTAGAAAGTATTACCTCGGAAAGCTTACCGCGTAACGTAGTCTATCGTTCAAATCTCTAAATATAAAAACTTAATCTAAAAACAAAATATAAAAATACTACCTATACGGATATTCGAATTTTTTGTTGCCAACTCAATGTAATCATACATATATGTATATATATATAGTCGAAAAGTTAACAAAAATCAAACGACAAAACATTCACCACAATCGCATTGATTACGCGAACAGATCTCTGTATGTCACGTGTGTATGTGTGTGTTATGTGTCTTTTTTTTCATTTTTCTTGTTTTAATTGCATTGCCTATTTAATCAATTAGATATTCGGTAACTGTAAAAAAGACTTACAAATAAATGATTCGAGGTTCGATCGATTCTAGAGTTATGATTCTATCTACAAATAATAATACCATCGTAAAAACGGAGAGACCAAAGCGATACAGTGTAATTAAATATAATATAAACTGCCTCAAAATGGCTACCTATTTACTGCTATCATAAGTGGCTATTATGATAATAGTCATTAAGTATCGTTCACACTTCTTTGATTGTGGTTTAGTTACATACTTTAAGACGTTATGATACATGTGAGTATGACACGGAGTTCCACTAAAAATATCTGTTAGATACGCTGAGCATTACTGACTTAAGCACTGTACTAAATTCACATAAAATTGTATTGTATTATTATTATTAGAAAACTAATTATTTTTCATTGGTTTGAAATACTGGTTTAATAGATCCGTATAAAACCTTTGTCAACTGGAACTCTTAGAATAATGATTTACACGATACCGATTCCCCTTGCTGGAAAGAATGCTATATACGAGTAAGTCATTACAATTCAACTCTCATTGGACATTACAACAGGCAACAATTGCAAGTCATGTTTTTAGTTCGCGTTAACATCACAATATCCAATATGCGACTTATTTCTCTTTCCTTTCTCTTTCCTTTCTTTTTAAGATATATCTCGATATATTGTGAAATGTACAGAGACAATCGAGTCTGTTAAATACGTAATGATCGCATAAAGAAATGACAAATGAAAATAAATACAATTATGTAAGATCTGTGACATATGTCTCGATTAAATGTTCAACTTCAGCTTCTTGAGAATGTGTTCATCAGTCGGATGGCAGCAGTCTTACTGCAATTAATAGAAGCTCTAACAAGCCTTCTAAGTTAGATTAGTTTTTCCCTTTACATGTATCTTGTATATTGTCTAATATAAATAAATTAATGATCCAGTATGAGGCCAGAGAAAGGCAGTTACATACTCTAAGTGATAGATAAACTTTACTTTATCTTCTATGTGTTATTGTTCATATCCATTTTTGTTTTGTATCTGGCACTCTTTCCTATTTTAGGCTGCTTCTCAGTTTAACTGTAATTTATTTTGCTGGATTATTGCGTTGCATGGAAAAATATGGCTTTATCCAAAATGCTATTTAACAAAGGCAATACACCGTACAATTACATTGTATGCGCGCCACAGTTGTTGTCACACAATTAAACTTCTTTGAAAAGGCAGAACCAGTGTCCGTAAAAACAACGAGAGACTGGCGTTTCGCCGATTTTTACAGACATCAGGTAATTCTTATCGTCAATTACAAATGCTGTTATTTGTACACTATGCATGTAAAAAGCATTACACTACATACGTCATGATCGTTCATCTCTTGTGATGTTCAACAAAGCTAAATGGTAAACTTCGAATAAATACCGGTTCCTCTTACTGTATAAGTTATCAAGGTATATATAGAATAAAGGCAGAAAGAAGAAACCTTCCTCGACAAAGTGCCTACAAAAATATTTATATAATAGATTGAGGATTGCTGTCTAGACTTTTAATCTGGTTATATTAGCCACGTGTTACCAGTCTTAAACATAGTGACTAATCGATCATCATGGACAAGTCCTCCTGTCTTTCTACAACTGTATACATTTTTGATCTTTAAGCGTCACTCTCTGGTGCGGGGTATAAAGCGTGTCGTAATTAAGAATCTCTTTACTCCCTCGTGGGGCTTATTTAAAAATACAGAAAGATAAATACTCGGTAAATACGTACATGTGTACAGATGCCACAGATAACTTAACGAGCGCAAGCTGAGCTTCACTGAACCATATATAAATATGATGTAATAAAAAATAACTTATGCTATGAATGCCTTCCCGTCAAAACATTTCGAGGTCATTAAAAAAATATCAGTTATATGACATAGTCAATCTTCTTTTTCTCTTTTTCTGTTTTTTTGTCTTTTCTTCTTTTTTTTGAACTGTACTTTGTAAATCCGTCTTGTTATGAACGATATTGATGCAGGATTCAAAAACGTATCTCACACTATCCATATAGGCTAGCTACATCGGTCACTAAGTAGAAGAACGGAACACGGCTGATAATCAACCATACGCGTAGCGTTCGTCCACAGCATGAAGGAATTCTTATCATATATGAATATCCTACACAACTCGTATTCTCGTCAGTGAACGTCTCATTAAGTGCGCTCACATACAAATCCTGCGTATAAAAAAGTCTCAAAATAATAAGATTAAACACATTTGTTCAACGCTCGATCTAATGTTTTGATCTTTAGTGTCATTTCCCTTATAAGTATGACGCCGTCACGTTACAACGCAAGCGCTTATAAGTATAGAATTAATATTTTCGATATTAATTCATAATGGATGACGGATGGAGTTCTCGCACAATACTGTATTTTATACGAGAACAAATGATAAAAAGGCAGTTTATTTTAAAATCCTCTAAAAAATTACTTTCTCAAAAATTCTTCTCTTCTTCTCAAGATGGATTTTTCAAATTAGTGCGTACAATATCTCAAGAAAGAATTAATTAATTTTCCTTAACTTGATAAAACTTTTTGAGTAATTTTCATTAAGTTTAAACTTATTAAAAAATTAAAAAATTGTATATAAAAATAATATAGATAGATAGAATCAGCAACTTGGTTTCAAAAGCATCATTATTTTAAAAATTTTAATTTAATATCTGTTGTTGTTTGCTCGAATTTTGGCCTATTAACCTTCTCATAGCTTTTGCTTTTATCGAGCGGTATATTTTTAATTTATTAAAAATTTTAACTTCTATTTTCTAGTAACATAGTATCAATCTTATTTTTCATATATGTATTACTTTATATAGATAGAAATCAGCAATTTGGCTTTAAAAGCATCATCATTTAAAAAATTTTAATTTAATATCTGTTGTTGCTTGCTCGAATTTTGGCCTATTAATGTTCTTATAGCTTTTGCTTTTATCGAGCGGTATAATATTTTTAATTTATTAAAACTTTTAGCTTCTATTTTCTAGTAACATAGTATCAATCTTATTTTATATATATGTATATTCAACATTTCTTCTGTTTCAGAAATAAAAGAGTATCGTCAGACAAATCAAAGATCTTATTCTTTACATATTACTTATTTTGAAGAAAAATTCCAGAAAACTTCAAAATAGACTGCCCTCTTTAAAACTAATGCCACACTGTAACATGGCATTAGCATAAATTCGTGATTCACAACTCCCGATTCGCAGTAGATTCGCGGAAATTCGTCAAAAAATACGCTTCAAAAAAATATAAAAATATGTCCTGCAAAGTCCGAGTAAGCCGAATATGTTGCAGATATCAAAGAAATAGAGGACGTTAGTGAGTGTATAAGATGGTTTCCTATCTTTCTCCTAGCTGAATTTTCCGAGGGACATACACAACTATACTATCAAACTATATTGCCTTGAATTCGTTTGTCATTTCTATCACAACAGGGGGAACATGTCCAAGGCCGGTAGAGTCGATTTTTATATTTAAGATCACCTTAAGTCTTTTAGGTGATCTTAAGATTCCGCTCAGCCAATGAAATGGCTGTATAGCATCTTTAGATCATGCTTAAGTTGATCTTAAATATAAGAACCGACTTTGAACACCGCTCCAAACTTCAAAACTCGAAAAATAACATATGCCGAATGGCAGGATCGAGAAACAAGCCCCCTCTTTATCTCTACCCTTCTCTTTTATTTGATAAGCGACTGTCCTATATCACTAAGCTATCCAACACCCCCACATCTACCATCCCATTCATGCTGTTCTCGATTCGTGGTTCATCGTTTAGTTCACTTCTACACAAACAACATTAATGATTGATTCGATTTGCGCCTTTCAATTTCGTTGAAAAATCGCTCTACTGGCAAATCAGTACGAAGTCGACGAATCTGTTTCCATTCACACTATCCGCGAATCTCCTACAAATGGCGAACTGTGAATTACGTATCATAGTCTGCCGCTAGCTTTACGCAGCGTTATTATAATATAATGCACATCTAAGTATACGATCGTACTTCAGTATACTCTACGGTACAATAACTTGTATCTTTGTACTTAAAAAAAAACTGGGTTTCTCAGGCAGTCTTCCTAAGGACACTGAATCCAACATAAACATGATGTAAGACACGATCGCCTGCAAGTTTCTTAACTTAATGCTGTGTCCGAACTTTTACATATGGTATCTTTTTTGTATATACATGGAGCGGAGCTGTTCAAGACACAAATTATATCTCCAGAATGCACACTGGGTCGATAATGGCATAAATGCAGAAATACGTTATATGCTGCAAACATAGTAGTCTTGTAAACAATCGCGCCGTCACGAGTACGAATGAATGAGATGTGAATTGAAAATAAAGTTTAAAAAAATGAACTCGGTGTAAAAGAGCTAAAAGTATAAAAACCGACAAGACGGTCTGGAACAGCTCTATGAACAACGGCGATAAAAATGTTTGTTCCATTCAAAACTGAATTCTAAAAAAACTCACTACTTCTTTGTACAGCACTACGGTAGGCTGGAATTTAGGCTCTCCGGCAAACGATAATTCATCATATGATACGGTGGACTGGCCGGACTACTCGGTTGGCTATTCATACCGAGATTGCTGGAGCCGCGGCCGCGTTTTCGCCTCTGCAGAATGCCCTTTCTGACCATGTAGAATCGAATTGTGCTGATCGGTATCTTGTACTTTTCCGAGGCTACTTGAAACGTCATGCCGCGTGCCACCATGTCCGAAGCTTGCTTGAGTTCCTCTTCCGAACGCCTTTGTCGTCTTTGATAACCTTAAATGATACCGTGATATTTAGCCTGCATACAACGTACAAGTGGCATATAGGTAAAGTTAGACAGATTAGGCTCACCTTCAATCGCTGGGAATGGGCTGCTAGGATTGCAATTATTACTGGATACCATACTAATGGAATACGGTTTGACATCCTGCTGCTGTACAAACTGCTCATCCGGCTCCATTTTTACCATACCCGTGGTTTCGGTAAGAGTCGCTTCGCAAGCGCTAAGAGCCTTCTCTAAATGTTGTAGCGCTTCGCTATGTTCCATGTTTACGAAGTTGGAGGAGTTGGGATTATGTGAGACAGGAGGAGTGATAGTGGCAGAGTTGTTTCCTGTGCTAGCCATTGGCGTGCATGAGAGGAAGTCGGAGGTACTTCCATCGTTTGATGAAGTTTCTGCCTTATAATTGCTGTCACCGTGAGTAGGAGTCGACGGAGGAACAGGTGCATTAGATTCGCACGATTGTGTATTGCTCTCATTCACCGAGTTATCGCTTCCCTGAGTGGATAAGCCACGAACCTATCGAGGAATGTACAATATATTATCAAATATTCTTTTGCATATAAGTGCACAGAATTATACTATTATTCTAAAATGCAAAGAAATATTACATAAATCTTTTACAATCTTTATGCTTTTTGTATTAAAAAATCTTATATATTTTATAATCTTTGCTAAGCTAAAATTACTGCTAAAGGAGAATTAAAAATGTAACAGTCAAAGAAAAAGTGACTGGAACTGAAAATATTATCGGGATGCTGGATCGCTTAGTGCTAGAGCAGTTGCCCAAAAACATTGTCAAATAGATACAGACATACAAGTCAAAGAGCTATACCTGCAAAACTTCCGCTGCTTGCATCAATGTAGCGAGTTGTTGTTGCTCGACATATACCTCTCCACGATACATAAATTCGACAAGGGCTTGAAGCTCCCACATTTTCATGTCTCTCAGGAAGATGACAGGATGAGTGCACGGTATCTCCAACAGAAGGCGTTCTAAATAGTCGCTGCAGGCGGACAACACAACCTTGTGGCACTTTATCGAGCCTCCGTCACAAGCCAGAGTCACATCGACAAACTGCTCCGAGCTGAGCAACTTTGGAAACGCACTGTGCATGTTCGACTGATGGGAATTCCAGGAGACACAGAACTGTTGGCGATCTCCTCCGGGATAAGTGCCCGAATTGGGCAAGTTATTTCCAGACTCCATGATCGTAGCTCAACGCAGAAAAAATTGCCTGTCAAAAAACAAGGTGACTCATTAAAACCCAGATCATTTTGCTATATCCGCACGATTGTCATGAGAAGATTGCGTTTTGTTTCAAACGCACGGTACCGCACAGTAATTACAGAAATCACTATAGAGAATAGAAACAAGATAAAACGATTAAAAATGTGTGAACTCTTAAAAAAAAAACATCCTACGGTGTCCTTTAGACGTCGTCTCTCAATCTTTCGTACGTCACTCGGGTCCTATTAATTGAACAAAGCGGCGCATTCGCAAAAGGCACGCTAATGGAAACCCGCAAAAAAAAAAAAGAAAAAAAAGTAAAAAATATGAAAAAAAAACTTTCAACAAAGAGACACGAACACCGGGCAACTTGGAAGCGGGTTCGGGGAGGGAAACGCATCCACCAGCGCGGGTTATTCTCGGACGCCGCGCAATTAACGAAACGAATGACGGATTTGACGTTCCGGCTGCCGATTCCGCGGACTCCCTCCGGACGCGCGGGCGCCTTCAGCTGTCGGGGGCAGCGACGCGTCGTCCTCGGCGGCGGTGCGGCGTCGGCAAGGCGGCGTGCGCGGAACGCGGGAACGTCATTCGGAACAAAGACAAAGACGGGGGCCGGCCCGGCCGCCGCCGACTCGGGTGCCACCGAAAAGGGGATCGGATCGTCCGCGACCGCGGTGTCGCCCGTTTCGCCCGTGGTGACGCGACCGCCGCGCGAACAAAAGGGGATTAATCGGCGGGAGCCGAGGCTAGGTTAACGAGAGAGGGACACGACGGTAGAGTTAAAAAAAATTTACAATATGGCTGTCTGGCATAGGTCTGGAGCGGAACAACAATATCCGTGCACACGCACGCACACGCGTGCACGTAGCCGAGAGTGAGATATATGGGCGCGCGCGCGCGCACGCACACACACACACACACACCCCAGAACTCACACGCGCACATACATTCGTAGATGTCAGATATACGTGCACGCTAGACTCACATCGCGCACACAATATTATATTACACACAAGTATAAAGGCACACCATGCACGCACGCACACATTCATACACCAGATATATGTACACGCTGGAGATTCACATCGCGCACAAAATATTATATTCGTGGCCGTATCAAACCAAAAGTTACGGGTCTTGGGAGCCAATAAAAGGAGAAGAAAATATATTACACACAAGTTTAAAGGCAGGTACACGCACATTCATACACCGGATATATGTACAGTCTAGACCCACATAGCGCACACGATATTATATTACACGCAGGTATAAAGGCACGCACGTATGCACGCCACACACACACACACACACTCCTCCCTAACGACACGACGCTATTATTTCCAATTGTGCTGGGATCGTACTGTAAAATGCGGCGATATTCAAACGCGATCGAGCGCGGCGTCGGCGAATCGATCGGCAATCGGGGCGAGGGAGGACGGGCGCCGCCGGCCGAGAAAATCGGCCGACAGCCGTGCGGCGTGCGCGTGTGACAAATCCGCGCACGGCCGGATACACGCGCTAGGTAGAGACAGGCGGACGGATGGATGATGGATGAACGAACGCACGTACGAGCGAACAGACGGACGGCACGCGCGCACTCACTCGGGCACTCACTCGCTCCCTCGCAGCAGGCACAATGGAGAAGAAGGGACGGACGCGCGTCTCCGGTATCGCCGTTCGTCGCCGCCGCGACGCCGACGCCGACGCCGACGACACTCACACTTGCCGTTCACGATCACGTGTCGAGCCTCGCTCGAGAGTCCAGACAGGATAAACTAGCCTACACTCTAGAGGCCGAATGTCGCCGCTGTCGCTGTCGCCGTTCGCGCAGCGCGTGTCCGACGAGACGTCGGAAGCCGGGTTCCGCTTGGCGCTCTACCGTCCGTCGTCGCGTCTCCGCGGCGTGAATAAAAACGGGAGGAACTCTGCGGGAGAGGCGGCGCACGTCACCCCCTCCCCCCCTGATCCCCCCCCGTCGTCGTCGTCGCCGCCGCAGAAACGCCGCGGAGCGGCGGAGCTTCCTATAAATTTCACCATTCGTTCATACGTACTACGTACACTCGCGTGCGTGCGTGCGTGCATTGGTGCGTGCATGCGTACGTACGTACGTACGTACGTTCGCCTCTATCGCTTTCTTTTCACGCGGTCCTCTCCCACGGGGACGCCGCGAGCGTCGTCGTGCCCTCGTCTATCTTTCTCGCGCTGGGGGGAAAAAAAAAGCGACGCAGAAACGCCACGCGCCGCACCGCGCCTCGCCTTAACGATTTGAAGTGAATTCGCACTCACGAGTCCCCCCAGGTAGCCCACCGCGGCCGACTCCACTTTTCGAAGTATTCCGTCGCGCTCGGCGGAAAAGAATCCCTTAAGAAAACATTCGGCCACCGAGATTTACACGCTGGGCGAGGGGAGTCGCGACACAGGAAGGGATTTCGAGGAGGGGATGGGAGAGCGGTAAGACTGGCGGGGGCGGGGGGCACATCCGTGTTAGTCGCTCAACCGTCTGGCGTCTCTCTCCCTCCCTGCCTGCCGCTGAGTGCGTGTACACACGCGGGGTTGGCGCACACCAGCGCGACCGGCGTGTGCCTGAGAACCGCTGTTGTACAGCGGACGCTAGAGATTCCGAAGGGAGGGAGCGAGAGAGAAAGAGCGAGAAAGAGAGAGGGAGGAAGGGGCAATGGGGGGAGACAGAGAGGGGGAGAGAGGGAGACGGAGAGGTAAGCCGGGAAAAGAGCGACCGATCGCGAGAACGGGCGGATAGAGCGGCGGATAGGATCTACTCGGAGGGAACCGTCGGCCGTCGCCCCCTCTCTCCCCCCCCGCCCCCCACGATGATCGATACTTACTCGGTCCTAGCCGTGTTCCGTACCCTCGCGCTACCGATGCGTCGTCGACGGTGCCGTCGGCGGGCTCCCCGGGCGGCGCACTCTATCCGTAAAAAGTGTCGCTAGAATTAAGCTAGCGTGTCGTGACGGGCCTCTAGCGCGCATCCGTCGCCGCGCAGCGTAACTTGCGCCGATCTTGGGGGGCTGCGAACCCCGCAGGCCGATACCTCCTTATTAGACGGGCCTCCCCAGCCCGGTGGACACTCGTGTTTCTCGGCGACGGCGGCCGACGTTCGACGACCGACCGTGCTCCGAAAGCGACGGATTAATCGCGCCGGTGGGTCTGCACTCTCCCGACGCGGTGTCACTCGATTACTGTCGTTTTACGCGCGAGACGGCCGGCGCGAGCGAAACCAGGCGTTGGAACGTTGTCGCGAGCGATCTCATGGAAACCGCCCGAACGATGCGCGTATCAACGACATGTATATCTAGAGTAGAGTCCTATATTCTATAATGAGAGAAGCGCCAGGTGCGAACAGTTTTTGATTCGCTCTCAGAGTCACGTGGTTTTTCCGCCATCTTGTAACCATTGCCAGCTGACACACCGCTCGCGATCGCATCGCAGTCATGCAGTCGCTTAAGGTGCCTTTACATGGAAGCGTCGAGCGTCGAGCGTCAAGCGTCAA
>NJRQ01000012.1:1318504-1344870 GCA_003063805.1 Aphaenogaster ashmeadi | reverse complement strand
GCGCTATCGCATCTCTTGATCTATTGTATCCCATGCAATTATTATAATAAATTCAGACATAATATAATATGTAAATAATCGTATTTGGTAAAAACCCGCTTTTCATGTTCACAGTTTTGTTCAGTTTTGTTTGCGATTCGTTTTTCACGATGACATATTCTCGAAGGAATTCCCACGTGAAACAATACGACTAATCTGTAATTATTCGGTAATTCACTCGACGTTAGCTGACAGAGATTACCGCGCATAAATCCATACGCGATGCGTGCCGGCAAGCAAGTGATATCGCTCTGCCAGGCGAGCCGAATTACGTTAATTCGCGCAACAATCGAACGCGGAAATCCATCTAAAAAAAGAATAATCTGTCATGAATTCCATATCGGTATCACTTCCTTCTCACTGCGCTTACGCAAACGTAAACGTTTCCAAGAAAGATAACGTTGGCATAAAAATTCTTCCGATCGTTAAAAGAATTGAGAAAGAGGAATACATTCCAAGAGAGGAAAAGATTTATTATGCAGGGACACATTTCGGACAAGGAGAGGATTCAAAAATTGCGTCAGATTTAAGGCACCTGAATACTCACCACTACTAGCTCAGATTGACGTCAGAAGCGAGAAAATGCATGATGAAAATTCTTGCAGGATACATGAAGATGGAAATATTTTTCAATCAAATAACACTTGCAATCGATAGAACAGACTTGTAAAATATACCGAAGACTCTCCTTTTGTTTCGTTAATCAATAAATAATCATATAGGTACCTGGAATTGAAAATGCTCGAAGTAATAAATTCTATTCTATTCTATTCTATATCTGGAATTGAATTGTGTCTAACCCAAAACGCGAAACGAGCTATGTTCACAGCTAGGACAACTGTCAAATTAACAATATAGAAATAAATATGATTTAATTTTCTCGAAACAAAAAAAGAGTTTTCGGTATATTTTATAAGTCTATTCTACCGACTGCAAATATTATTTTATTGAAAATATTTATATTTTAACCCTTTGCGGCATGGTGGCATTGTACAATGCCACCTTTTTATATTCGCTTTTTTACCTTTTTTACATACTTTCTAATGTATTATGACGATAAATAAAAAAAAATAAAAAAATCGAAAGGAAAAATGTATGCTTCAAAGGGTTAATATACTTTGGCAGAATTTTTATTATGTATTTTATCGCTTCCGACGCCACAATCTGAGATAATAGTGGTGTGAGTGTTCAGGAGCCTTAAATAAAATTTAACCACAGAGCAAAATGCGGAAAGTATCTATTATTTATATTCTTCTCTGCTGAAGATGGCTAAAAGGTTAGCCGAAACGTCCAACCCAGTGAGAAATGATTCATCGATCGACATCGAATCGACGTCGAAATCATCGAAATTACAAATTTGATGTAATTTCGATGATTTCGACGTCGATTCAATGTCGATTCGATGAATTTCAATTAGTCATTTCTCGCTGGAAAATGCATATTTATATTATCTTGAATATTTATAGAATTATTTTACAAGATTTTGCGCATTGTTTACCGCGCAGACTCCTTTTAGCCCATTTATTCCTGCACTTTTCATTTAAAATTTAGATGTTAAACAAAAACAGTACGACATGCAATCCCACGGCTGTACTTTCAGTTTCTCACTTAGAGTGTTCTCGAAATTAAAATAAAGATAAAATTATAGTAAAGACGGTAAAGAGACGGCGTAAATTAATTCACCCATCTTTCTCAGGCGATACCTAAGGCTAATTCTACAATATGCTTTTTGCTTCTTGTTTCTTTAGAAATTTAAGCCTGATCTACAATGTGCTCTTTGTTTCCTGTTTCTTAGAAATTAATCCAATCCTGTTCGATTATTCTTCTTAAAATCAACTGCAATTGGTTAATTTCTAAAGAAACAAGAAGCAACGAGCACATTGTAGATCAGGCTTTAACCAATCCTGTTCGATTATTCTTCTTAAAATCAACTGCAATTGGTTAAATTTCTAAAGAAACAAGCAAAAAGCATATTGTAGAATTAGCCTAAATGATAATTTGGCGAGAGGATCTTCGTTCGAGAAAATGATTGTTTCCTCGCAAAATTATTTGCTGTTTCGATGGAAATCATAAGCCACCGCAAACTCGATTCGTTCCGTCATAATACGCGACTCGCCGAATAGTTGTGGCGATCTCGAATTACCTCCGTCTCTATAACTCTATCTCTCTTCCTCTCTCTCGGTCGACCTCCAGTCTTGCGAAATAGAGCGCAATTCGTGCGAAATAGGATCGCGAAACGGTACTACGCGTCGGAGGGAGGAATCTCTGAATTACATAATTCGTTTTCGCGACCCTCCCGTCGTGTCTCGATCACAACAAAGCGCGTAGTTTCGTCGGGGCGTCGTCGTCCGATAAACCGCCGAATTTCGACCGTTGGTTTCGGACAAAAAAAAGGTCAAAGCAATTTGAGCGTTCTTCCGGCGTCGTCCGCGTCTTTTGTTTGTACGCTCGTGCGAATGTCGATTCCGTCGCAAATTATCTGACAAAAGGCGAACGAATGATTCGGAAAATTCGGGATGATGATGGTTACCTTGAGTAGCTTCCTCGAAGAAGACTGGCGATCCGCCGAAAGACGTAACGATGACGAAAAGGGAACGGGAACTCGCCGGTGACCGGTCTCTGAGAACGTGAGAACCTTTTGGTATCGACCGCTGCATATATATACACGACGTCGAGCAGCGTCGGGAATCGTTGCGACATCTAGCGAGCGGCTGTTCTACCACGTGAAGTTAGGAACAAAGGAACCAAAGTTCGTCCTACGTGCACTTTGTGCACCTGATTAGGACTGCGTTCCGTTTCACGCATATGCGCGCATATATCTATAGTTCATGTCACGTAATCTGTAAAAAATGCGCGCATATGCGTGAAACGGAACGCAGCCTAGGGCACCTATTATGCAACTGTCGGAAACCGATTCCGATCGGAATGATTCCGTTTTCTCTAGAAAAGACAATAGAAATCTAGGAAATAACTAAACAATTCCGATCGGAATCCATTCCGAACAAGTCCATAATAGGTGCCTAGGTCTGGGTAGCGATCACATAATTTTTCCCCTAGGACGGAAACGTGAAAAGTGAAAAGTTTCATGTAACTATCTCTTTCTATTGGTGTTGAATAGAAAGAGATAGTCACTTTAAATTTTTTACTTTTCACGTTTCCGCCCTAGAAGAAAAGTTACGTGATCGCTGCCCTGGAGGCCTATTACGGTTTTCGGTATTGAGTGAAAATTACAAAAGTGAGCGAATTCACTAGGTTTTGGGCAATTTTATTGGTCAAAATCTAGTGAATTCGTTCACTTTTATAATTTTCACTCAATCCCGAAAACCGTAATAGGCCCCCTGTTGTGTTGCTTGCACTTCTCGCACTTCTTGCACCTAAAGCGAGATAAACATACGCGCTGGCGTTGAAGAAAAAAAGAACGAGAAGTATAAGTGCGAGAAGTGCAAGCAACACAAACAGACCTAATGTTTTTCTCTCCGAATGCATCCATCCACGAACAAATCTATAACGGCCATTTCCACCAATGTAGATTAACTTTAATCTCGGTTTAACTTACGCTTTATCTCTTTCTAATTCTTAGAACTAGAAAAAGATAAAGAGTAAGTTAAACCGAGATTAAAGTTAATCTACATTGGTGGAAATGGACATAAGGGGTTTGTTTTCTGTTCCTGAACTGCTGCACTAGTTCAGAGTTTATCTTTTTCTTTCCAATGTGGAGTAAAAAAGATAAACTCTGAACTAGTGCAGCAGTGCAGGAACAGAAAACAGACCTAAGTTTCTTCGCGTTGCTTGCACTTTCTGCACTTGTATTTCTCGTTTTTTTCTCTCCAATGTCCGTTGGTCTGTTCTTTGTCGCTGCACTTCTGAACTAGTGCAGTAAGTTAGAATGAAAGAAACTATATTTGTCTCATTCTAACTTATTGCACTAGTTCAGAAGTGCAGCGACAAAAAATAGACCACGTGTGTATATCTATAGATTTGCTCGCGTTGCTTGCACTTCCCGCACTTATATTTCTCGTTCTTTTTTTCTTCAACGCCTGCGCGTATATTCATTTCGCTTCAGGTGCAGATAATAAAAGAAAGTGCAAGCAACGCGAACAAGACTTTGGTCCGTACTCTGTACCCTCTTTTATTGGCCGCGTTCAGCAGACTCAACAGTTGAGCAACGTTACTAGATTTTCTATAATAAATGAAGATATAATGGCCGCGTTCAGCAGACTCAACAGTTGAGCAACGTTACTAGATTTATCTATATTATATCTTCATTTATTATAGAAAATCTAGTAACGTTGCTCAACTGTTGAGTCTGCTGAACGCGGCCATTGATAAAGTGCCTCTAAAAGAGGCTTAGAAACCACCTGATTGGCTGAGAAGCCACATAAGGCACTTTTATCGATAAAAGAGGGTACAGAATACGGGCCTTTCTCGCTTCAGGTGCAGAAAATACTAGGAAGTGCAAGTAACGCAAACAAGGCTCAATTGGGTGCATCCAGATGCACAACCGCTCACTGAGCGCTCAGTGAGCGCTCTTGCATCCGATTGGCATATTCCTTTAGAGCTAAAAATTTACGCCAATCAGATGCAAGAGCTCAGTGAGCTCTTGCATCCGATTGGCATATTCCTTTAGAGCTAAAAATTTACGCCAATCAGATGCAAGAGCTCACTGGGCGCTCAGTGAGCGGTTGTGCATCTGGATGCACCCATTATATCTGGGGAAATCCCTATATCAACTTTTCTTCGGTTGACGTATGAAATGCAAGAACGGCTGGTTCCAGAAGAAAGCTAGGAGAATGGATCTCCTGAAGTTAGCTGCACTGATATTTACCTACCGGGCAGATGACGGCCGGATTCGATGACAGATGTGTTCAAGTAAATCGTAACTACTCCGAATTTACTCAATCGCAGTCGGATTGCATCAGATTACATTTTAATTCGCGTGCTCTGGCGTCTTTACGTTTTGTAACATTTGAAGAAAACTGTGTTTATGGTACCGTTAACACAGCAGCTAACCTCTCGGCAGACGCTGTCATTGTCGAAAAGTTATCGCTTAAAGGTAAGTTCTTTTTTTTGCCGCTATTGTTCCTCATTTAAATTGTCTTGAATAACGTATGTTATCTTCCTCAAAAATATATCTTCACGAATGTTTCAAAGTGTCTTTCCCTTTCTTCACTTTCTCCTGATACAAATTACCGTGTCCCTCCATGCGAGCTATGACCATTTTGCACAAGAAGATAATGCACCGTGAAGAGAAACGTAATAACATAATAATAATAGATGATGATAGAGCGAAGACAGTGAAGAGAAGAAAGCCGGGTATGAATAAATCGCCGTCTCGTAAACCATAATGTGTCGTACGTGCTAATTATTTCTGCGTTATTTGTCTTTAATAACAACAATCTGTATAAATAATACATCTTTTGCGTTATGCCGCGACATCGAAGGAACGATGCTATAGCGAACGTGTTTCTACGCGCGATTCCGCGGCGCCGTCGCCGCGGATCCCGGGCGGGATACACAATTCCGATATATAAATAACACGCGAATATATCTGCGTGTGCGTTATACCTCTTATTTGTAAGAATGATAATATATTTTTTGGCACTTACTAATAATTAATCGAAACCTGGGAGAGGGTGAGGGGACCGGGGGGGGTGAGGACCTTAAACACTAGACGAATGCGTTTAGGCTCGATTTCGCGAGAGAGAGATCCCTCGACAGTCCCTTCCTTCTCGCGCCTTCTCCTCCGTTTTTTCCCCCAACTTCGTCTTTAAGATCGTTTTTTTTTTTCGAAGCGAGTCTATATAGGAGGGCCGATCTCTTTCTCGCTAGAGAATGTCCGGGATAGTTCAGTACGTGGTGGTGCGGGGAGATCTCATGAAGACGATGGGGTGGCCGTTGGGCGCCGTGGTCGCCCAAGCTTGTCACGCGTGCACCGCCGTTATCCATCTCTTTTACAATGACGCCCACACGCAGGCCTACCTCGCCGACTTGGACAACATGCACAAGGTGGTCCTCGAAGTGAGTATGACTTTCGCGAAGAGAGCCTCATGAGCCGTTAATCCCCCAAGTAGAACACGAAAGTCATGATGACGTCAAAATGATGCTAAAATGACGCCTTTGACATCATTTTGAGGTCATCATGACTTCAAAATGATGTCAAAGGCGTCATTTTAGCATCATTTTGACGTCATCATGACTTTCTGTTCTACTTGGGGCCGCGTTAATCGCGAGAGGTCCGTCCGACGCGATACATGCGCAGGGAGAATTAACTTTAAACCGTTATCTGTTATTCCGTGTGAAATATTTCGATCGCTGTAAGAATGCCTGATTGTTTCTACTGAAACAAATTGTTTTCGAGCTACTGAGTGAAGCGGTGAGGAAATCACGAATATGAATAATAGGCCGCCGATGAAGCCGGTCTGCAGACGCTGTGCGCGAAACTGAGGGAGGACGACATTCAGCACAAGCTGTGGATAGAACAGCCCGAGAACATCCCGACGTGCCTGGTAACGAAGCCCTACCCCAAGCACCAGGTGCAGTCGTATTTCAAAAAGTACAAGTTACTCAAAATGTGACGGATATAATGGCAGTAAATACCGCATTTACGATAAAGACACGGAGCGTCTCGAGTTATTTTCTTACGTTACACCGAATCCAAATTAATCCTCCCGGCGCCGCTTCTGAACGAATCCAGCAATCTACATCCGTAAAGAGGTCTCCGAAAATTTTCAATTCGGGCAAAACACACGCCAGATTACGGCTGTGATAAAACGTGACAGTAATACTTAACGAAGATGATTTTTAACGAAAGATCCAACAGCTCTGAAAGGCTCGACAGACTCTATGGCGCTCGCGCGAAATAAATACTAACTTCGGAGGAGAACGATTACATTTATATTTCACTCTATTCGAGCAGGGAAGATCAATGCGCCGAAAGATAAGTCTCTGCGCGCGTAGCTCGAACGTCGATATCGCGACGGGACAACACCTCGGCTTTTATCTTCTTGATCGTTTTTCCCTTTTTCTCCGGCGAGCGACATCGCCTCGACGTATGGAAAATATTTGCGCGTGGGGAGACGGGCTACGAACGAAATAGAGAAGTCCGAGAGAAATAGAGAGAGAAAGAGAGGGAACATGCTGCGAGACGCTGCCGCGGCGGTCCGATATTTGTGACATCGAGAAGATATACACTCACTGATTTATTCCACGATACCTTGCGAGTATTGACAAAGCGTGGTACAGTCGTGCCCATAGGCGTCCACAGGGGAGAGGGCAAGAGGGGGCATTTGCCCCCTCCTGGAATCAGCAAAAATTAAGCATCTCTCCCTTTGAATAAAGGAAAGACAAAGTTGTGGTAACCTTGCCGATCTCTGCCCTAATCCATAGGATTATAATTTCAAAAGGTGTATAAATTTCCAATTATACACGGAAAATAATTTTTTCGCTACCATAGCTAATCATGATTTGCTAAACTTTGTTTGTTGTCGTGACTATAAATTTCTAAACTACAGCAAACCGTTTTGCACCGACAGCAATAAAATAGGTATCACAGCAAACCGTTTTGCACCGACAGCAATAAAATAGATATCACAGCTAAGATGTTAGCTGTATATATATAACAACTGAAATTAGCTACCACACGCAGTTTTTAGCTACGGCAGCTACTTTTTTTTCCGTGTAAATATTCTAATTCTGGAAGTAATATTTTGAATCATGCCTCCCCCCCTCCTGGAAAAAATCCTGCGGACGCCCTTGGTCGTGCCCCTTCGCTTCCCTTGCATTACGCACAGTACTAGCGTTAGAGTACGATTCTAATCTAGACGGGGGATAACGGGCGGGACGGCGCGCCACTAATCAACTAGTCGTATCAAAAGATTCCCTCTCGTCGCGCGGATCTACGATAAAAGTACGGGCGAAGCTCGTCTCTTCACAGGTACGGATCGGCGGTACGTCTCTCCCGCGGGATTAGCTGAAAGGCGACCTGATCGCGCGCCCGAGGAGAAACGCAATTTTTAAGGAATTTTTCGAGGACATCCCCGTACGATCGCATCATTTCGGACGAATCGGCAACGAGATTTCTCGCCGAATAAACTTCCGCCGAATTCCAGTGCAAAACCAACAAAAATGAAAACGAAAGGAGACAGATTCGAAGCGCGCTTCAGGCCGCGGCTAAGAGCTAATCCATCGGTGCGTTGCGGATTTTTCCCCACTCCTCGCTCGTGTTCTCGTCTCGTCGTGGCTCGTCCTGATCCGCGAAGAGTGTGTCCTTCCGCGACTCGTCGCCGCAAGATTCGCACGGAGGACGCCGAGCGAATCGAATGCACGTCTCCTTTCTCCATCTCTCGCAGCATCACGCTCGCCCGCGAGATGTGTCCTTCATGCACTTCACTGCGATTCATCCGGGATTACCCTCGTCCGCTTGCTCCAGAGTGTCTCCGCGGTTCTGACGCGACGATCTTCTACGCGGGGGATGGTTGCGAATTCACCCGGAAGACTCCTCCCCGTCTTCCCTCGCGCGCGGAACCGGAAGTATCGATCGCGGATCCGTCACCGTATACTTTTGCATGTGTGCACGTGTGTGTATGTATGTGTGCGTATGCATGTGTGTATTTGTGTGTGTGTTTGATGTTTACGGGCAACCGTATCAGACGATACGACGACCGTCGTCGTCGCGATACGATCGTAGATTCGCAGTAAGCTCTAATTACTTATGTACACGCACTGCGGACGCTAGACACCGTAAGTACACATATTTACAACACTCTCGATGGCAAGATGATTATTTTGGCGTATATATAATATGTATATATATATATTTTTTTTATCTTTCGTAACGCGGTCGTAACGAGACGGAGGCGGAAACGGGAGGATATACAGAAGTCCTTATGAAAAAAATGCGCTATTGTCCTTGCAACATCACTGCCGCTCGTTCTCCTCTTCTTCCTCCCCATCCTCCTCCTCCTCCAGCCATTGGCGCAGGATGTTGCTCCTCGGCTGCAAAGCAAAACGGAAAGGTGTCATTGGCCGTTTCTTAAAAAAAAAACGGCAGATTGTTCTTCGCGCAAGCAAGCTTGAGATCGTTCATTGCCGATGGAATCGTCTCGACGCGTCCAATGGGCGCAAGACAGAAGCTGCGTTACATTTCTAGAAATCTTTTCGAGAGTTTGCCAACTTAATTTCGGGATGTACAGATCGGCATGTGGAGGAAAGAAACGCAAACGGGCGCACAAGCAAGCGGCTGATACGTGCAGATAGATAAGCCATAAATTAAGAATGACGTGTCGTATCTTGAACGTTGGGTGTGATGTTCTCATTTAATTCTGCTTTTTTTTTTACAAAGTTCATCTTCAGATAGTTTCCAAATTTTCCTTATTTTATTTTGCATTGCATTAATGAGTTACAAAAAGATAGGAGAGAAAAATTCGCATGCTGTATATAATTATACATGCATTTCTCTAATAATTAATAAAAATTAGAGATTCGTTGATTCTGGAGATGAATACGCGTGCAACATAGGAGTTTGCGAATCCATTAACGTGTAAAATATGTGAGCGATTTACGTCTAAAGGCCTACAAGAGATTCTACTCGCACGACAGATTTCGCTAGGCTTCAAACACGTAAAGCAAGTTTGGTCCTCGATATCGCAGCCAATAGATATCGCATTAGGAAGCAGCGGGCGCAAATAGGATCTCGATGCGAGACCAAGCTGTCGACGAACATCGTATTGCGTTAGTATTATCACGGGATTCGCAATTACCGGGGACCACGTTAGTTTGGGAGAACGGGGTGAGACGAGTGATGAGGGTGGCAGTGATGGTGGTGGTGATGATGATGATGGTGGTGTTGGTATTGGTGGTAGTTGTCGGTAGTTATTAGGGCAGCGCACAAAAACGAGCATTATTGCTCGGCTAGGTTCCCGTTCGCGTCCGGATAGTCCTCGTACTCGTCCTCCGGCTCCTCGTAATCCGTCTCCGCGGGTTCTGGACCCTCGTTCGCTGGCGTGGACGTGCTCGTGATATCCTGCTAAGCACACACCAGAATCCAAGCGTACCCCGACTACTACGCCGTACCCTTCTATCCCTTTTATCTCGCGTTTGGTGTTAGTAGACTATTAGTGTCCGCGCTATTGTAACACCCCGCAATAACTAGCAAAGAACGCGGTCCGTTTTTGCTCGGACAATCCGGTTTTGCCGAACAATATTCGCAGAAGCTCTATTAATGGTCAATTGATTAATTCGAAGAAGACTCATGGAGCATTTTTTTGTTCTATTTCTCTGAAAAATAATTGGCGTTCAATGGAACACCTGCGCGTCTCTCTCTCATCTTGCGAAAGCGACTGTTAATTTAAAAGTTGCCATTGATTAATTATCGTTACGATCTAAAATACTCGCAGGGATTTCGTAAAGTCTGTATATTTTTGCCCCAGCGCTTTTTGTTAATTTAGTTCGCTACGGTTCGAGATTATATACGGCGTAACTTTTATTCCCACAATCCCTTCTGCCCACAAACTCCGAAGCAAAATAAAGCTATCGATTACCTGCGGTGGTCTCCAGCCGCAGCCCGGTAAGGGAAGTCCGTCCGGTCCCAGCGGACACGGGGCATCCAATCCTGGAACACCTTGATCTCCCTTGTTGCCCTTGTCACCTTTTCTGCCGCGTTTACCCGGCGGCCCCTGCGCGCACACGCGAAATGCATCATCTCTCTTGACAGCGCGAAACACCCGATGCAAGTACGCGACGTGCAAATAAGGCCAGGCATAATATTGTTGGATTATGCAATATAGTACTTGTGATCGATCCGGTGCACAATACCCCGGCGAGTACAAAGAGCGAAGGTGAGCCTGTCGCGGGTCGCAGTTTAATTATAACGGATTTTAATTGATAATTATTACGAAGGCCTTTCGTTCCCTCGGTCGACCCTGCCCTTTTGACTTAATTCACTGTAATTACCGGATCGCCGAGGCACGATCTTTTCTGTCATCAAAGCTGAGATGATTTTCTAGAGAGAAAGAGAGGGAGAGAGAGAAAAGGCGACGGCGACAGCGCTCCCGTTGGCGCTTCGTTCCTCGAGCGTTTAATGTTAGCGTCTCTTCTAACATTATTCGCGCCTCGTCACTATGCGCTTTCACGGAACGGTGGTGGCAGCATATATACAATATATATTTACAAATTTCTATGTACGCGCAAAGTGTGTTAGTCTCATGTGGAACTTGGTGGGAATTTGGTGGGTGTGTATGAGGATGTTCTCCTCGTGTTCCTACAACTAGAGCTTCCTCCGCTTCCTATTTTTCGTGACCTTGTGGCTCTGCGGAGATCCCGCAGTCTCCTCGTCGTGAACGACGACGATGACGACGACGTCGGCGGCGGCGGCACGGAGGAGTCCCACCGACGTGCTTGCAGCAATAGTCGTGAATAAAAGATAAGGACGAGGATGCGAAAAGGCGAACCACGGCGACGCGGGCGCGCGATGATTTGTTTGCTCAACAGGGAAACTCGAAATACGGCACGATCGATTCCTCTCGTTCCAATTCAAAACGTCGCCCGATGGAATCGAGCTAATCAAGCGAAGTCAAGTCCCGACGTTGCAGAGTCAACGACGGTAATTAATTTGGCCACCGCGCCCGTCAGTCCGGCGCGGCGTCTCGAACTCGATGACTTTGGCAGTAAGGTAAACTAATCGACTAATGCAAGGTTCCTCCGTGTACGAGAATATTCGCTAACTCGCCAGGATACGTGCGTATGATTGTATCTATTAGGAGACGAGCTGCATCCGGATGCAGTACTCTTCTCGGTCCGTCAGTTATCGCTCGGTAAACAATCTCCGTAAAGCATACGAGCGATCTAATCAAGCCGCGATCGCTTTCGCATCCTCGCGAGAGAAAGAAAGAGAGAGAGAGAGAGAGAAAAGAGAGAAGAAGAAAGAGAGAGAGAGAAAGAAAGAGAGTGACGGTATAACTCCGAGTGGATCGCGCTCAATCGGCGTCGCGCGGCGGAGCACGCGCGTCGAAAATGTGAATTACTCGAATTAAGTCAATACTCACAGATTCGCCTTTGGCACCTTTCTCTCCCTTCGGTCCCTGGAATTGGTGAACACGGTCAAAAGGAATTTATTCGGTAAACGTTGGCCGTCGTTTTGCGCGCGCGAGACGCACGGTCGTTCCAGAAAAAGCGTTTTTCCAACATCGAAAGGGGGCTCGAGGAAGGGTGCCGCGTGTGACCGCGATGCCGTAGACGTATATCGATCAGCGGCAGCTTTTCCGTTACCGTCAACCGTCACCTATCGAGCCGTAAAGGGGTGGAAGGGTGGCATATCGATTCGCGGCCGGAACCACGGGCACGGCATTTCGAGTGGATCACTTGGTTATTGCTCTTCCCTCCGACGAGAGACGTCAATAAACCGAGAATATCCGATGTCAATAAACGGCAGCGATATGAAAGAGAGAGGGAGAAAGAGAGGCACGGACACAGAATTCTCCGTTTTAGATTCAGTTTAACTTTCCGTGCAATTAGGATTTTGTTAGCTGCAGACTTATGTGTAATTATTTGCGCGTAAATATCACGAATAAGTTTCTAGAATTGCTATTCGAAAGAAAAATGTGAAAGTCGCAGCAAGATATAAGGTAATTGGGGAGAAGATGCCAAGCAACCATGGTTCAGAATTCGTTTATAATTTTATAAGTTAACTACTACTTTATGTTCATTTTATAGTGTTTTCTCTAATACTGTATTCTTTAAAGAACAAATACATTTATTTGAATTAATCGAAATATCTTATTTCTTTTACACTGAAAAAAAATTCTTGGTAAACTTGTGAGATGCATTTAGTATACTTTCTTTTGAAGTATTTGATTATTATTACTGATTATAATAATAATAAACAAGAGATAGGATATTATTCGCCAGTAAATATCAAACCACAGAAGAGATTTTTATTTCGACTCAACTGGCTAGTTCTTAATTTAAATTAATATATCGCGAATCGCGACGCTTTTTCGACCATGGGTTTTGGTCTTTTCTAAAGAGAGTAGAATTAATTATAATGTAAAGAATTTGCGAAAAATTTTACCTCAGCATAATAATAATAAAACATTTTGTAATAATTATAAACTTTGTAATAATTATAAAACAGCAAATTTTGTTTAGTTGAGCCAACTAAATTATGTAATGCTTATACGTTTAGTTGAAACTATGTCACCAAGGTGCTTGGTAACATTAACCAAGCCTGGATTTTTATAACCAAGCCTTTCTTTCAGTGTATAAATTAAATACAAAATGTTTGGCGTCTCCCCCACAATTACCTTATTAATAAGTTTCTAATTTTTTCCAATACATTAACGCGCCCGTGTATACTTAATGTACATTTAATAAATATGCACGCCGCGAATTGCATTTATCGCAAAAAAATGAATTGCCCGCGTTCTTTGAATTTAGCGTCTTTAGTTTCTTTATATCTTCCTGCTCCTAAAGAAGAAGGATAACTACCCTCTTAAATAAAAAGGAAGTATTGCGCGCTACGGCCCGAGATATAGCTGTCGTATGTTCAGAGGTGAAACGGATTATCCTCCTTCAAATACCTTCCCGTGCATTCGAGGGTACATACGAGAGAGTCGTTCCGTTTATACGCTCCCGCATTGGTGCGCATCGAGCGGTCACACGAGCACTGCTCGAGCATCCTTCCGGACACTCCAGAGAGAAGCACGAGGGAGTTGCGCGTTTCCCCCTCCGTTATAATTCGGCCGTAAATTTTGATCGGCGCGCGACCCTCTCTAACTTGATCATGTGCCGAAGAGGTTGGTACGGGAAGTCGTCTTGCCCAGTTCTTAAATCGGTTCAACAGCTACTCGCACGGCATATTTCCGCGCACGTGTAATACCAGGCATCGAATGACCTGGTCTTCCTCGCACAAACGCCAAACATTATTATGCGCGAAAATATTAAACGAATCGATCACGTCGGAACCCAATTGTGCCAAGTGTAAACGGCTCCAAAAAGATATTCTACGAGCGTCGAGAATTTTAATATTGAAAAATTATTCGCACCAGATTGTGACACGCGAAGGCGCGATTTTTCCACTCGAGCGCAATTAAACGCAATATGCCGAAAAGAAAAAAAAAAGCTTGCGAGAATCGATTCCGAACGAAAGAGGGAGAAAGGCGCAAGACGCTGCTCTCCGTTCTCTTCGAAATCGGACGGAGGAGGCAAAAAGGGAGGGCTCTCTTCGATTTCTTTTTTCTTTCTGTTTGTTTTTTCTTTTTTTTTTGCCGAGACAGTCCCCGGGGTAGATCAGGCGGAATGTGTCGTCGTTACCCCGGGCTGGTCAGACCGTGTCAGACTGTGTCGCAGTCGCGCCGGAGGACGAGCGATAATCGAAAGCCAACTGTACCTCCGCGCCGGGAATCCCGTCGGTACCCTGGGGACAAACACAGATCGACTCGTTAGCGTGTCTCTCCGTGACGACGGTGAGATGTAATCGAGTCAGCGGGTTGACTTGACGCCGCACCTCGGACACGGCTCGATCTCGGTACGTGCCTGCACGGCGATCGCGAGCGACGTAAAACAGAGATCGCGAGGGATCGCGGAGCGATCGATGGAGCCGCCCTTGACGATTGACGTCTGATCGCGGAAGAGGATCCGGTGCGATCCGCGGAGTTCCTCGTTTTGCGCGCCGCGGGAGATCTTGTTCGTGGCTGATTTGTCAAGGAATTCGATTTTAAAGGAGCTCGACTTTAAATGTACAAAGAGAGAAATCTGTCGAGTAAAATATTGATCGAGAGCGCCGCGCGGGAGATAAATATCCCGACCGCGAAACCGGAAAATTATTGTTTGATGAAGGGCAAGATTGCCCCGGGATAATACTCGGGTAAATCTCGCGATATATACCCGGGGAGTTCTCGATAAACACGAGGCGAGCGGTATCGCGCGTTAGACGGATCAGATTCGACGGCGGATAAATACTTGATGAAGCGTAGGACTTACAGGCAATCCCGGATCTCCCCTTTCTCCCTTCGTTCCTGGCTCGCCCTGCGCGCCCTGAAAGTACGAAGAAACATGACGGGCGTTTTGGCAACTCGGCTCGCTCTCGTCGTAAAGAAAGCCAAATGCGGATGAAACGCGCACGCGTTTTTCCCGACTTTCGGTCTAATTTCGGCCGATTGATTAGCGATATATTTCGGATCGCGAGACGAGACGAGACGAGAACACCGACAACGGAAATAGAGCACGTGTGTCTCCGAGAACGAGAAAGGATAATCTTATAGTGAAAACGGGGTCATCCCGTGGATCGCTCACCTTCATGCCGTCTAATCCTGGTGATCCCTGAAAGGTAGAGGAAACCTCGTCAGATACACGGCGTAGCCCATCGTTAATATCGAGCGTGTAATATTGTCGACAGCGACTTAAAAACTATGTCGCGGACGGGGGAAATTTTTTTATTATCAGAGAGAATCGCCCTTTTGACACCGTCGCTGCGCCCTCGAGTGTTTCAGTGATCGGTCCCCGTTCAATTCCCGCGTCGCGTCGATCGATCCGCGCGAAAATTCCGCCGGCTCGGCGAGAAAGAAAATTTGCACAGCGCGTCGCTGTTTCCAGCTATATAAATATATATAGCTGCAACTCTCTCGATCGCGTTACACCCCGCAGCTTCCCCGTGCCCGCGATGAAGTTTCGAAACTCTCGTTCGGATTTTCAAATTAAGTTATAGTTGCGCTATATCGCGCTTGATGTGTCGGTACAGATATTGGTCGGGGATATTCGATCGGTTTTCGTTGTAACGAAATTGCGTTTCTATTGGATTCCGTACTCTCGTACTCTTGTTACAACGAATATCCCCGTCCTCTGTAAATATTTGAGGTGTAACTGCGGATTTATTATATATATAATTTCGAGATGGGGAACGTTTCGAGCTATTTCTCGCCGTAAAAACGGTGTGCAAACATTTCTTCCGCGAGTAAAACTCTCACTCTCGGCGTGTAATGAATTAGATTCGTTTATTTTCCGTTCTTCGGCCGTTTCAACTGCGAAATTCATCTTCGACCCATCGTCGCAAGACGGTCTTCATCCTCGCTTTCGTATTATCAAAATTAATCCCGACACCGAGAGAGAGAAAGAGAGAGAGAGAGAGAGAGAGAAAGATGGAGAGAGAGAGAGAGAGAGAGAGAGAGAGAGAGAGAGAGAGTGAAAGAGAGAGGGACAGACTGACAATCGAGGGCGATCGGCGTCGTGGAAAGTAAAGCAGGAGCTTGAGCAAAGTTGAGAGAAAAAAAAACGAGCATACTTCGTACCGAAGCGTCGACGCTTGTCGCGTCTTTGTGTTTATCCATTTTTCTTTTTTCTTCCTTTCGAACTTATTTCTAAGGTAGCAAGATTAATCGCCGGCCTGAACAATCCGCCGATTAACGCCACCGTCGTGGTCGCAGCAAATTAACACGTGTTAATTTTTGGTCGTTCTTTTCTTCCTTGTCTTTAATCGTTTTCCATTGCAACTTGCAACAAATGCAAATGCATAGAGAGAAGAACGAAGGTGAGCAGAGACTCGTTATCCGGATCGCAAAAACAGTCGGAGCACAATGCAAAGAAGCAGGTATCTGATTATGTTAAACTTGGATTACCGTGTGTGAAAGCATTAATCTGGTAGGCAGTTTTAGAAGCAAAGGACACAGGCACATGCACATTCTGTTTATTAATCGGGACAATGTAAAACAAAACTGCTGTTAGAGTCAGTATTCACATACGCATTCAATTAGGTCGTCTTAAGTTGATCGGCTTAAGAGGAGCGCCGCCTTAACAATTAACGCACGCGCACATCACACACGCCTGGTGATTCGTGTGCATATATACCGTACATATATACTTATATATGTATATATGCGCACACAGAATGTCTTCCTGTGTCTACTGAAACACTCCCCCAATTATGGGTTCTTCCGCGAAGACTCGCGCAGTCGACTTTCGCTCGGGCGAAAATTTGATCAAATATTTGGCAAGAGTAAAGTTGAAATTTTCGTTAAGGCAAAACTCGTTTTAAATTAGCTGAAAAATTAGCCGCTCCCGCACCAGGTTCGAGGAAACCCTTTAATCTCGAAATGTCAGATAACGTCATAATTAGATTCCGTCAAATTTTCGTTAGGGGAACAGCTCGATTCCGAATTCGTCGACGAGTCTGTAGCGGGAAGAGACCTCCAATGCGACTTGACAGCCTGTGTGTGTGTATACCTGCACACGACACACACAGTCACGTGTGTATATGCACCTTTTACTTGTACTTACATTTACAGACATACACATACAAATGAGTATACGGCGCGTTTTCCCGAGTTTCACCGGCGAACTTTCGTGATCTATCCGGGGCACTAAAACGAACTTTTTAATGGGTACTCTCGCTCGCGAGTACCCGTCCTACTGAAATTTCGACGAGGACGGGAGTGCATATCGAATCGACTTAAAACAAGTGTAGGTATTCCTGCCTCCTTGTCCCGCAGGATCGATAATTACAGACGTTACCATATCGATTTACGCTCCAGCTTCCTCGCCGAGTTAACGAGATCCTCGCGAGCGAAGGGTACCTAATAAAAATGAGAAGCTCCGTTCTGGCGCTCCCGAAGAAACCGTATATTCGTCGACAGGATCGAGAGAGAATCGCCCCGTATATTTATATACACATCTCTCGACTTGCGCATCTCGACGCGACTACGCGTTTCTCGTTTCACGCATACGTTCCTTCTTCGTGTATAAGCACGTGTTACGCGCGTGTACGTGTGAGCGTTTTGTATACATATATGACGTGTTCGCGTGCTCGTGTGTATTAAATATGTATATGTGGACGTCGTAAACTTTACACGCACAGGAGAGTTGCCGCCAGATAGGGTCGTCGGTGTTGAGTCGACGGAGCTTCGTTTCGCTCTCGCGCAGTCTCTCGTCCGGTTATCCTCTTAAGACTAAATCTGCGTTAATTTATCGGGGTGTACACAGGGATAAGGTGTTAGAAGTAGTCCGCTCTCTCGTATAGTCCGTGGTATACGGTACATCGATTGTTTGACGGCGCGCCGAGAGAGCACACCGTCTATTCTACACTGTACATTCTCGCGTTTCTTCTTGCTCCTTGTATTTTTAGACGCCGAGGATGGTGCGCGATCGATTGGCGCGGAAGTTGATTTAAACGACTCGAAAATGCTGTACTCGATGTAGCTCGATATAACAGTATACCTTTCGACACGAATTTGGTAGAATTAATTGTTATTAATTCCTATCGTAAAATCGTAAATTAATTCCTGAAAATTGTTATCAATTCCTATTCGTGGATGAGGCTCCTTTTCGCGATCTATCGCATTTCTACAGTTTTAAAACTGAAGGAACAATTTCGAGTAATCCGAATCAATTTCCGTGCGATCGGATGCACACCAAGCCGATCCTCCGCAGGAAGTAGTTAGTACCTTCGACTTTCCTAGAATATCGGGATCGTCTTTGAAGATGCCTCAGTAAGGCATCTCGTTGTACTTGGAATAAGATCCTTCTTAGGCCGAGTGATTACCTACCGGTAATTACATCTTGCGTGTATCGTGCGATTCCCGAGTCGATTCGCGAGGATCGTAACTCGCTGAAATATCGAAACTCCTCCGCATTTCTGTCAGCATTCGCAAAACGCTTTCGTAAAGGAACAAAAAGATTTGTTAACTCGGAATTTTTGTCGACCACGTCGCCGAGAAACGCTTGTCGAAATTATTGACTATCGTAAACGTTAAATCGCGTCCACGCTTATGTAGCTGACGTTTAGTTTATCGCCAACGAGCACGTCGTATCGGCTTTATTATTGATGAAAACGTCACGCACCCGTGTGTTTCTCAGCTACGTTAGAGTTCCGCGGGAAAATATCGCGAACTATCGATGGCACGTTAGTGCACCCGACGGGATAGTAGCGGAAAAGCCGAAAGCAGGCAGAGAGGGAGAGAGAGACGGGTGTATCTTCCACTTGTTATTCGCGGCGGCCAGCCTCGGAAACGGTTTTACTACTGTTCGGCGAACGTGAAATTTTCTCGCGACCGATGCTCACGCGCGATATCACCAACGTTTCCCACGACTCTCGTAAAAGGTTCTTGCCGAATGTAAGGGGCTGCCGGAATGTACACCGACCTCCCCCACCGGTCTCCTTCTCTCGCTGCCACGCCTCGACTGCTGCTTCTTTATGCAAGCTTTATGCAAGCGATGATTTAAAACGCATCCAGCTGTTCTGCGCGAGGGAGAAGCCGCTTTTAGCGAATTTAATTGTCAATCGACGCGTTTTTATCAACGTTCGCGTCCGGATCGAGCAGCGTTGAGCGATGAGAGACGTTATCGATGTTCCTGATGAAGCGATCCTGACGCCAGCAACGAGTAATCAGGGAAATTTTTTTTAACGCGATAAAACCTATACGTCAATAAATTTTTTTTATATTTGCTTCAATCTCTACCGCAAGAGAAAGGATCACGTCCGATTTCTCGCTTTTGACGTCACCATTTAGTACAATAGCGATGTGATCAGGAGTCTTAACTTTTATTCCCCTCTATCTCTTTCCCCTTTTTTTTCTCCCTCATCAATATATCTTGCAGAATTCCCCACGTAACCGTGCGGAATTCTTGATGATTCGTGAAATGCGACTGGAATGCTACGAAGAAATGTAGAACGAAGAGGAATCATGATAAATGGCTGGGTTATTATTAGGTGCCGGCGATGCTGCGAGAGCGAGCTTTCGTTAAGTACAAGCCGACTGAATTATTCTCAGGAGAGGCACAACGGAAAAGTAGATTTTGCCAGACAAGGGACAGACTGTAAATTGTTTCTCAAGGCTCGTCAAATTAGTTTAGACGAAAATTGAACCTATATACTTTTCGATACGCGTTTCTGGATCAGTAACTGCGCCTTCATCTAATTTTCTCTTTCCTCGTGACTTGTCACGTTTGTAAAAAATATTTTGTTTTAAATAAAACATTGAGTACTGAATTGAAAAAAAAACACGCAAATTTATCGAATGCATTTATCCGAGGGAATAAAATATCGCAAAAATTGCCAAAGAGCGTTTACGAATATTTCGTATGTATGCGTGATTCGCGATGAAATAATGTCGTATACTTTACTCCGTTATGCTGCAACAGTGCGGTAACTAAAGCGCCGTTCTTCGCGTTTTACGCTCGATAAGATCGAGAAATCGTTACATGCTTACACTAATGACTTGGAGAACTTTGGAGAACGGCGCCCGTACGCTTTTTTTTTCGTATACGCTGACGATACAAGATTTAGCGGGACGGCGAAGTTCGTATCTTTCCTAAACCCACCAAACTCCGAGTACTCGTGTCCGCGATCGAGAATCTGTTCTCGAGAACCTGGTCGGCGCGAGCGGTTTGCCATCGAGCCGACATGTAGAGTAAGTTAAGAGGACGGATGGTGGCGATGCGTTAATGCGCGGCTTACTTTGAAAGTGGCGTAATCCAAATCTCGTGAATCTCGTTAAAACGGATATCGCGGCATCGCGGTCTCCTTGCCCGCGAGTTAATCATTAACGTCGTCATTTCGCCGCAGATCTGGTTGAGATCTCTCGCAAAATAAGCGGCTCCGCGATACACGCGGCATCGAACATACAGGGACGATCGCGGGAAGATATTTTAGCAACGACTTTTCTGACGAATTTGGAGCCGGAATTCTTTTTTCAGCCGATAATCTCAGGACGATTTAATTAGGGTTTCACATCGAAGGTCCTTTAAAAATTCGTCAAAGAACCCGTCTTCTAAAATGATTTTAGGCAGTAACCGGACAGCCCGTATACAGCTCTGTCCCGATATCGCCGATTGGCGTAATTTTCACTTCGCGGCCAACTTCGACGAGTTATTTTTAATATCCTGGAAGACGTTTCTTCCGCGTTCTTGTAGTCTCCAACGTCAGGCGTCGGCACGATTTCAATCGAGTCGCTCGACGAACCTACTATTCCACGCCTGTAAACGCTGTGAAAAATTACGATCGCAGGCTACCGGGAACCTGTATCCGGCTTCTGGGTTTCGTTCTCGAGCGATGAAGTCGCGCGCGAAGAAGCACCGTCGGCGCTGAAGAGTTCCTCGAGGCCGGAGCGCGTAGTCTTTCGGAGCGGGCGAGACACGCGCGTGCCCCCGAGATTCGATCGAAGTACGGCGATGCATAACGCGTACGACTTCCCGATATCAAGAGGGAAAACGCGAGACCTCGGCATTCCGAGGTGCATCGAGTCTCCTCAATTCCGGAGAAGGCTGACGTTGTATCTCGCGTTAAGACACCTCGAACGTAGAAGTCTGTGGTCACAGCGACCTCGCTGGCAGGAAATCGCCCGACGGCGCTCGAGATCTGTCTCTGGCGGAATCCAACAGCCGACTCCGGGTCTATAAACGCCTCGCGATTGCAATTCTATCGATCTAGCGCGTTGACGGCAGTCGTCGTCGGCGGAAGCGACTGTCTTCGCGCGCGAGTATTTACGCGTCCGCTCGCCTCCTCTCGAATCGCCACTCTCGACGCGACGACGGCCGCGCTCGTCGACGCTCCCCCCTTACCCTATGCCCCTTGTTTTGTATGGTATTCGTATGTACACGCAGAAGTAAGTAAGCGTACTCGAGAGGCGATCGAGAGGCACGCTCGCCAGGCTGCGGCCGCGCGATAATGTGAACGCACTTATCGGCTTATCAGCGAATTCCGCGGCGGCGACGCCAAGTTATGATGACGTTAGGAGCGGGAGGTCCGCGTTCTTACCATGGCGCCAGGTTTCCCGGAATCCCCGGGCTTTCCGGACTCTCCCCTCAGTCCCATGGGGCCCTGAAAGTAGATAGACAGAACGCCCATCAGCATGTCTCGCCGACGATTCGACCCCCGCGCGCACAGCGGGTCTAGCACGCTGCAGGTGGTGGTCAAGCGCGCGACTTCTCCGTCGCTCGGAGGGGTAGGATATGCACAGGCTCTAACGATTGTATTCGTATTCGTTCTTTTCGTCATGCAGAGAGATTGCGTGTATACCTTCGTGACATTGTGCGCACGCCTCCTCCCGTCTTTCTTTCTCGTGTGTACCTACTTCTGCCGATAAAGTCCAATTCGTTAATTATACCACGTGCCACAATACCCTACAACCCTTTCAGTCCAAAGTTTTTCAGTTGCCAAGGGGAGTGCAGAAGGAAATCTCATGTGTCATACGTTCGGTGTATTGATCAAAGACAAGCTCGTAAGTGACGTTACTTTGCTGTTTTCGCGCGAAAAGTGTGTCAATAAATTGCAGTAAACTCACAAAATGGACCGAAAGGGATACTAACGCTGACAACGCAACGTTTGGAATTTTCGCAACGCGAATTTTTTGCAGAAAAAGCAAAGGCGAGGACACAGGACTCTTTTTTTCCGAGAACGTTCCGTAGGGGCGGGAGATCCCGTCTGCGTTCTATCTGCCTTTGTGCGTCCTGTATCCGCGTTTCCTTTTTAGAGCGCGCTTAAGGCTATGCGCGTGTGCGTGTGTATGTGTGTGCGTGTGCATGCTGTGTGTAATCTGGAGAGAAAATACGTACGGGCAGTCCCATCGGACCAGGATCCCCTTTGGCACCCTTTTCTCCCTGTAACGTGAAAAAAGAAAGAGCGGCGCGTGAGAATGGGCTTGTCCGCATCGCGATGGTGCGTCGCGCACGCAAAAAGGCGATCTCATCAAAGATCACCGGCGTGAATAGCTTCACGCCTCGAGAGTCACATCGCAAACGCGATCTTTCTTTTCGCGTTTCTTAGGGTTCTCAACTATACGCGCCTTCATCTACGGTCCTTCGCCGCGCCGGTTCTTTTCTCCCTTCGCGATCAGAGCGAATATCTTTCTCGACTTGTGATTTACTTCTTAATCGAATATCACCGCGCGATAAAAAAAGAGATATTAAAAAGTTGAAATGTTGCAAAGAATGAATTATTTTATCCCGTTAGCGCGCTGCCAATTTTTTTTTGTTCACTACAGCACGGACTAAACTAATAACGTGAAAAAATAACGCCATTTATTATTGCGATCATAACGGGACTCGCTGTAGTCGTTACGTTTCCCCAAATTCAGTGATAGTATGACGGAGGAAAATAAAAATATAAAGCTGTAGAGGATGTATAAAAGGTTTTCGCGACGGTTTTGCGCACAAAACGGGGCGACGCAAACAGATCGATTCTGTTATTCGACGTCCGCAGTCTCGGAAAGAGAAATCAACACTCGTTTTCCATCGCGCGAACGCCGACGCGTGTAACTGCGCTTTTATATTCTATACGCGCGGACAACAGATAGATAATGGTTACTGACAGGATCGCCCTTGGCGCCATCGTGTCCTCTGTCACCCTTGATCCCGGGTGGGCCCTGCAGTCCGGGGGTACCAGCGGGTCCTGGAGGTCCGGGCGGACCCATTATCTACGCATCGACAATGCCACGAATTAAAAACGATCGCATCGATACTTACATCGATTAAAAAAAAGGTTGCTCCTCCGCAGCGAATTAATTTTGGGTTCTAAAACCGCTATAGATTTTAATCAATTATAATTATCTAAAAATAAATATAATGCATCTTGTTGCCCTGAAAATTCCGACGCGGATGAATGTGCCGTAAAATTGAGGTAAAAAAACGGGTTTCGTTCGACAATTTTTACAGCTTTGGGCGAATCGCTTTATAATCCCCATAAATCGTGCCGCAAAGGGTTACATAACTACATAAAACGCGGCCATAACGGAGCACAAAGTCGGTGTCGCAATGGCGACGCGACCGAAAATTTAAAACCCGCTCGAACAGAAAACACGGAAGCGAAGTGATATTGCCCGCCGTATTTTTTTTTTTATAAACCGGACATTACCGTATATCGCGCGTAACTAGCGATCGCGATCGCGGAGAGAACGCGCTTTCGCGAGATAACTTACCACTTCTCCGGCGTTCATCTCGAACGTGCCGTCTCCCTGCGAACAAACGCGTATTCACCGTGTTCATACATGTTGCATAAATATCATGTTACACGCTATTTGATGTTACATTAACGATCCTCTTACGCGCATCCATCCTCAATCGAGGATGAAGACGCGAAGATATCTCGGATACAAACTGTCACATACCTGTCTTCGCCTGAGCTTTTTGTACTTCTACGGGTGGAAGGTCGATGTCCGGCCATGAAAAGAAATTTATTTTATCGTGAGACTCTGCCTAACACACGCCTGTGCCGAAATCGCAGTTTCGGCGCTATCGCGATCGCACCGATCGATTGTGAAGCTATTGTAACGAAAATACGATAGGGCATCTATGGGAGATGCAGCAGCTTCACGATCGATCGGAAATCGCGGCAGCTGCATTCATCGAACGATCGTCCGATAAAAGATATATATATATACTGGTATTATTCTTCGATAATAGAATCCTGTTTAAATTTATTGGATCCTGAATGAAACTAATTTTTGCGAAATCGTATTTCATACGATTACTGCATACGTGATTCGATATATGTCACGATACTAACAAGACGAAATAATAAAAATCTAGTTAAAAATGACATATAAATAACAAAGTATTAAATTACGATTTTTATACAATATAAACCCTATATATAATTTCTACTTCTATATATAATTTCTACCATCATATAATTCAGATTTCTATTCATATAATTATTTATATAATTTTTCTTCTATATATAATTACCTATAATCTTTTATTCTCTCTTTATTGCACCAAATTGATTATTGATATCACATTAATTTTCGAAGCAGCGAAATGCAGCTCGATGAACGCAATTAACATATTTTACAAACGCACTCACCGATTCGCCTTTCTCTCCCTTTTCGCCTTTCAGCCCAGGGTAGCCCTGTCGACAGGCAGAATTACGTAAGACGAAATATTTACGATAAGGAGGATCGTTGAAGCGATGGCGTTTAAGGCCATTTACGTACCGGTGGGCCGGGTAAACCCGGAGGTCCCATAAGGCCGGGGGGACCAATGTCACCGTAGTCGCCCTTTTCACCTTTAGGTCCGGATATTCCCTGAGAAGAGAGACAGTCAGGGCGCGACGTACATAAAATGTTACAGGTTTATTCTTCCTTAATCCCGTAAAAAATCATCCGCGTGTTACGCAATACCGTGCTTGCACATCAATTAGATTCAATATGTGTAATATTATATCAATGTAATTGATCAGTTGCATTGATATAATATTACAGATATCATGTGTTGAAAGCTCAGCGCGCAGTGGAAGGAATATCTAATATTTAACGAATATATTATGATACTCGATATATCGCGGATGTATCTTTCTTGAACTAATAATGCGCTTAACATTCTTTCAATGTCTATTCGAATAACGCTTATTATATTGCAAGGTTCCGATTGCGAAAAAATTCGGCAATAGAGATATTCAACCGGTCCTGAAAATACGCGGCGATTATTTATTACTGACGGGACACGAGGCAATCTCAAAAAGCTCATAATGAACATAATAATGGACTCATTTATTTTTGTAACATTAAAATATGAAAGATATGTTGACGCTACCGAAAGAAATGTTAAATCTTAGAGTGTTGAAAAATAGTGCATAGTATATATAGTAGACAATATTATATATGCTAGAAATTAATTTTCCTGCAACTCCCTCGGGAGTTTCTCTCTCGTATTTTCTCAACCTGATTCAACAATCTTTGCAACGTAAAATACGCTGGTGACATTATGCAAAAGTCCGACGACGAGAGGGATATTAAATTTTCGCCACCTTTGTAAAACACGGTGGCACGTAACGTGTCCCCGAATATTACACCGTGAAGGGCGTGGACGACGAGGAAATTTGGGGGAACCATTTCTCATTTGCGTTCCACTTACCGGTAATCCGGGGGGTCCTTGGATACCAGGCTCGCCGTCGGTTCCGTTGAGCCCCTGCAAGCCCTGCAGTCCCATCTCTCCCTTGGGCCCTGAAAGCGAATTTGCCGGCCGTGAGCCGCCCGGTTTGCTTGAGCTCGCCGAAGTTAGATTAATTCGCGCGCGTGAGCGCGATCGATGACGCCCCGCAATTCCGTAAACGCGCGCGTGGCAAGAAACCACCCCGCCGCGTTGCCCGCTTCGCCTTCCTTCCGTCGTTTTTCCGCTCCCGACTTCTCATTTCGCCCCGGGCGATTCCCCCGTGCCGGGAATACTTCCGGCGTGTTTATCGCGTCTCGGTAGAATGGCTCACCCGAGGGACACGCGCAGATACTCGACGTTTATTGTCAATCTAAGTATCGGGGATCTTTAAACGTTTACACGCGGATCATATTTTTTTAATAGTGAAAACATGAAGGGTAAACTGAACCTTGTAAATAAGTCGATATGACAATGGC
>NJRQ01000012.1:1293485-1307915 GCA_003063805.1 Aphaenogaster ashmeadi | reverse complement strand
CATAAGTGCGTAGCGCAGTTTTTTGGACGGTGCTCGTTGAGGACGCTCAACTCCCGAAGGGTTAACGTCCGATCCGCACGGGACGAGTGGCATAGAGTAAAAAAAGGAGGCTCGCGCGAATGGCAAAGAAAGATTTGCTCACGGCCGCATACATTACTACACGACGAGACACAGCGCGTGTGTACGCCCACCGTACAACCGCGCGATCGCCTCTCGATCCTCTCGAGGAACCTGCACGATCATCCAAGTCAAGATTTCCTCGTCAAACATTTCCGCGTTTTCTTCGCCCGAGGTCACGCCGGCGCGCGGAGATAATCGATTCACGAATTCACGGATGAGTGGCGCATCGCGTTCCGATTTCGAACGATCGCGCGCGACCGACTTAATCCTCTCGTGATTCACGATACTAATGATTTCTCAATCGCACGCCCTGCCCGTCGAAGGAATCCACGAGAGGATTTGTAGAGTGGAAGATCGTAGCCTGCCGAAATTAATGTATTAAATAATAATGAGGAAAGTATCGATTTTAATAAAACGTGTGTTGTGTGAAACTAGAAATGCAAAGTACTGTCGAGAAAATGAAAAGTAAACATAACGATGCGAATAACAAAAAAGAAATAACGCCTAGCTCAGTATATGATTTTCTAATACAATTAGAAAAAGCTACGGTATCCAAATTCAAATGAAACGCTGACGAAATAAAATAAATAATTTGCATAGAAGATTCGTAGAAAGTTACCGTGACGCCGCTCTCGTATTCCTCACGGGGATGCAATTCACGTGTAATATTTAATCATTTATTTCGTATGTAGATTATCTCGTTTGTATGCTTACCAGGTAGTCCTGGTGGACCAGGTGGGCCTTCGAATACTCCACTTGGAAACTGCTCACCCTTTAAGGTCGTCGTGAAGCCCCGATCGCCTTTATCACCCCTGTCACCCTGTCGGAAAGAAACTTTCGATGATTTCTCGATATTTATTGGCGTATAGCTTCTCTCGTGCTCCTCGCTTCATTATATAATTATTTCCTGAAGATATAATTATCCCGTTTCTTTTTCCATGACAATACTGTCCAACGCGTATGACAAGTTAATTAAAAGAACATTTTCCTAAATGGATAGCGTTTGATGATCCTTTATCGTGGCAGTATCAAGCGTCGGTAATTAATATGCAGGAACGTGCTTTCGAATATAATTAATTATAGTTGGATTAAATTAACAATGCGCTGGACGTAATTAATACTCCATTGTTCTGTAATCGCTCTGTTGTACTCCATTAATAAATTATCGGTTATGTAACCTCTTGAATGGTGCAATATTAAGTGCATAATAATCTACGTAACGTTGCGCTTTTTTTCAACGACGGGCAGCTATACACACAAGCTTACTCGTTTAGGTGCAAAAAGTTTTTACGCGAAAAAAAACGCATATTCTTTTTGTCTTTGCATCAATTGGACCGAAAGATTCATTGCTCGCGATTAAGCGAAATCGAGAACGCTGTTGAAATTTGAGGGAAACTCAAAATCCCATGAGATTAGCCGGATTTGTTTCAAACCACGTACTTGAAAGCGCACGGTCCGTAATCATTACATAATTCCATGGTATAACGTGGTTACCTGCGGTAATATATCCGTAATATTAAATCACTCCCTGCGGAATTTTGAGCACGGTATCGGACGTTTGATATTTCGAAATATGCACGCCACGATTATGCGTGACATCACGCTTTATAATTTCTGTTGGTAAATAAAGTTAAGTTTAAATTTCGCATTATCAATCCAGCTATCGGCGAACCGGTAATAGGAATAATTTATGCAACGATATGTTATAACATATTTATGAAAATAAAATCTATTAATATTATCTTGTAAATATAGTATGTTTACACGGAAATCCTATTTTTGCAACATTATATTTTTCGCTCTTTGCCTTTATTTCTTTAATCCGGATAATTACAAATCCTTTTAATTACAAACGCTTATTTTTAATTAATATTAGTGAGAATTATACGTCCATTGTTATTTGGAAGATAATTTTAGTTCCTTCATTATCTTTCCTATTTCAATGCTGCAATCTCAACTTCGCTTAATTGCTTCCGCAGAAACTTTTTTGACATGTTTAGAAATTGTTTAGAAGCTTGCGGGTTACCGTGTCTGGATACATTATTAACGTAACCTGACACTGTATTAGGTTGTTTTCTCGTCCTGATGAAATAAACTGAAATGTTCACGAAACGACTGGCATTAATAATTTATCAGGACACGGTAATAACCCGCAAACCTCTAGATAATTTTAAAAAATATACTCTTAAAAGTATGTTTAGAAATTATCGTTACATGTAAAAAGGACGTGAGAATAATATTTACAAATTTTAATAAAACTTTTCAAAAAAATCCCTATTTTTTATAACATCCTAATATATTTTAAAAAATAGTATTAGAAGAATCTTTTAAATAGATCGCTTATTCCTCCATTCCTTTTAATGTCGATGCGTGCTCCGCCGGATGAGGGGAATGCTATTTTCACCCCTTTCGTGACGGGATGCACCTGTCACGTCACGAAGAGGACCGCTGGCTGAGAAAAGCTCTTCTTTAAGGAAACGGGTGATATTTGATACCTCGATGTCCCAAAGACGATGGTTGACGTGTAACCGGAGATGTACATGGATTAATCTTTCAGACTCACCTTGGGACCTGCAAGTCCTGGCGTGCCCGTCGGGCCGATGGGCCCGATCGGCCCGGGCGAGCCCTTCTCCCCTGGTGCGCCGACCTCGCCCGGAATCCCCTGTCTGCCCTCGTGTCCAGGAAGACCCTCGGATCCTGGCGGACCGGGTGGTCCCGGCGGCCCGGGTTCACCCGGCTCTCCCTGTTACGTCCCAAGAGCGTTACGTCGTTACGGCTTTTCTCTCCGGCGAGAGCCCTCGACACAAGAGTGTCTCTCGGTACTCGTCGGTTTGTGCCACGGACTGACGGGGGATCGACGAGGGGAAGAGAGAAGAAGGGGGGGGTCAAAGAAGAAGGAGAGCCGTATATATGGTGTACGATCTCTCGGGTGAGCGTATGAGGACGGCGGAACAGTAAAAAGAAGTAGATAGGAGAGCGAGAGAACGAAAGATAGACAGAGGCAGAGAGATAAGGCAGAGAAAGAGAGGCAGACGAAGTTAGTAAAAAGTACAGAGAGAAAGAGAAAGAGAAACAGAGAAAGAGATAGAGAGGGGAGGTTAGGTGGACTGGCGGGTGGACGCAGGAAAAAGGAGAACTCGCGAGAGAACAGTGCATGGAAACGAGAAAGATCTCGGCGCGCGCGCGGGGGTACGGGGTTGCTCTTCGCGCGGATTTATGGTTTCACGATGCGGCGAGTAACAACGGCGAATTATACGGAATGGACTTTTTACCGTATTATCGTATTACCACGCGGAGCTGCTTCGACGGCGCGATAAGGCGGGCGAAGAGCTTTCGTTTAGCGCGAGGGAATTTTTCATTATCTCCCTCGTAGAAAGACGCCCAATGATGCTCGAGGTGTAACCGGATCCCGCGGAGAAACACCTCCGCCTGATGGCCCCTAGGATCGTTTCTTTCTTCTATGGATACTTTCACGCGATCGTTTTCGACGTAATGTAGAAAACTTTCCGACGTGCCAGGAGCCGTTAAAAGACGATGTCCATTGTCCGGATCCGAAGCTAAAATCGCGGCGCGATAAGTTCGAAGGCAATTTTGAAATATCTTTAAGCGAACAAGTTTTATCTTTTCTTCTACAGTTATTGGCACTTATTCTCGAAGTAAAGTAATTTAACAGAAAGAGCCAATGGGAAGGTGAGAGAGATAAGTTTTGATTATATTTTTAATTAGTTTCACGTAATAGCACTTTTGTGAAAACATTTAATTAATTCTTGCTTTTATACGTTTCATCATTATCGAAGAACAATTCGACAGCGAATCCCTTGTCGGGAAAAGTTCGACGAAGACCGACGCGCCCCAGAATTTGTCAATTTTTCAAAATTAAATATCCCGATAATCAAATCATAAATATTTTTAAATTCCTATCGGATTAAAATTCCGCTAAAATTACCCGAAGGATAGAATTCTATTTTTAATAATTAATACTTGGCGCGGGCGCGTTATATATGACGGTACGGTAAAAATATCGCTGTCAGTGCGTGTCATATGTGGAATACTACGTGCGCTCTCGGGTCAAATATTAATTAGACCCTTCATCAAACGCATTCGGGAACGATGAATGCCGCGGTTCGTCGAAGGCCCGGCTATTGAAACAGCATTTTCCAGCGGCGATGAGACAGCTCCGCCGTACACGAGCGTGCAATTAATTTCTGTCACGACCGGAGAGACACATCAGCGCGGCCGGGCAACATCCCTCCCCCGGAGCAACCACCCCCGTGGCAAATGCGCGCGGAGAACACGTGTTTATATGCGCTCGCGGAGAGACAACGCGTGGAAGACGATAGGTGCGATAACGCGTCGCGACTCGACTACATCGAGCGCGTGCACATGCATGCGATCGCGACGCGCATCCCCCCCGACCGGATGACGGTCGAGGCAAATAACGATGGATCGTCGTTCGGTGCGGGACATACATACACGCACATATGCGAGCAGGCAGACAGAAATGTACGAGCAGCGCAACGTTTAGAGAAGTCTACGACACGCGGCATGCATGCGCCAGACGTATGTACGTACACGCACGTAACACACAGGTCCCGAGGGCGCAGGTGCCCCGCGGATGAAAACTCAACCCGGAAATAGCCCGTCGAGACGCGTTTTCGGAGATATACGCGGTCGTCGCGGGCATTTTGCGTGAGGGCAACATGTATCACGGTTGGACAAAAAAACAAGGACGGCGTAACTTCGGCGCAGCCTATTTTTTTATTTCTCTCCCGGCACACGCCGGAACCGATAGAGGCTCGCGAGCACCGAGAGCCTTAATCAAACAGGTCTGAATATTCATGCAAGAAAACAGATATACGAGAACTCTGTCATATCTGAAAATGATTAAATCTTTCCTCGTTGTTATAAAATAGAATTAAAAAATTTATATATATATATATATAATTATAGGCGTATGACTTGCCATTACATACTTTTAGAAAAACAAAAAGTTGAATAAAATTCTTTTACTTGATTTTGATATAATAAGTATCAAGTTATTCGATGGACTTTGATACGTGACTAATTAACCCGTAAGCGCTCGCGTAGGGGTCAATTTGACCTACATTTTAATTTATTTATTTTTTATGTTTAAACAAAATTTATTATAATAATACGTAAGTACAGACCGATATACAAGGTGTATCAGAATACATGTAACAAGCTTCTAGGGTATGATAGGGGGTCCAAAGTAGACCAACTTTTAATTCATGTCCGGAAACGCACTGTTTGCGACCTGCAGACTGAAACTGTTGGTATGTTCAGTAATAAGAATAATTCTCATAATAACTTTATTTGCTTATACAAAAATGTTTAACACGTTAACTGCCGCGGGTATTTTTGGAAAAAGGTGCAAGCATTGCACCTGCGAAGCATGTTCTGGTACACTCTTTCAAAAATGTTAGGCGTCACTTGGATTCCTTGCGCTGCGGCCATCTCTTTTGACATTGTTAAACATTTTTGTAATGCAACGTAAGCAAATAAAGTTATTATGAGAATTATTCCTATTACTGAACATACCAACAGTTTCAGTCTGCAGCTCGCAAACGGTGCGTTTCCGGACATGAGTTCCTTATTAAAAGTTGGTCTACTTTGAACCCCCTACATACCCTAGAAGTTTGTTACATGTATTCTGATACACCCTGTATATATAAGCCATTTTCGGTCGAGGTTGATCTTGGTGCCTAATAATCTTTTTCCGCGAATTTATATATATATTTTTTTTAGCCCCGCAAATTACGCGCCAACAATTTTGTCGGTCTTGAAACGCAGTCCCCAGCTAAAGTTGAAAATAGTACATAATTAAAAACTTTTTATTTTTATTTAGAAATAATTATAAACTGAGACATGTTTTAAACATAAAATAATAATTTTCAAGCATTAAAAGAAATCTATATTTTTAAAAATATTTCTTTACGTAATATTTTGGTTAGTAAATTCATGGCTTTCGTCTGGGTCAGTTTAACCCCCACGCGCTTGCTTACGGGTTAAATCGGCGTAAAATATTTTGTTTAACTTCACTTCTGTGGAATCTTCTGCGAAAAAGGGGCACGAAAAACGACAAACTTCTCGCATCCCATGAATACTTAGACGTAATAGGGTTCTTTAACAGGATAATTAACTGCGGTTAGCGTTTCATTATTGAATCCTCGAACGTAGCTCTAGTTACAGCGTCGCTAGAGGAAGGAAATTTAGCTCATTACGGCTAACCGTCCCTTCCAATATTCCGCGGTCGCCCCATTGTCATTTATTATTTACATTACCCTTATGCATTATCACCAGCGCAGCGCCAGGCGCTCGGTGTATTTTCATGTAAATATATTACAACGCGTCTGTATCTTCAAAAGCGTCTCTCTCTCTATCGATGCTCGCAATCGCTTCCGCGGCATCGCGATTCTATTGAAATAGGTCAGGCGCGTTTTTCTTTCAGTAGCGCACTTTCCGGAGCAGCGGCACTCCGGAATGAGCTTTGTTCTCTCAAATCGACTTTCTATACAGCCGCCTGTATTATTCTTTTCCTTTTAATGCTACTTTTTTAATTACGCAGATAAAATCGGACACGCGCGAGGAACTATCGCAACGATCGTCTCGCGAATGTACGTTCGAATGTATTCGGGTTTTCGACCAACGCCCGCCGGAGGATCAGCAGTTACTCATTCATTCCCGACAGCTACATCAATACACCATCATCGTGCGATCATGCGACTGCGATACGATCACAGGCAGGTCTACGGATACCACCTACGCGCCATAAATCGCCCGCGCGTTCACCAGCGGGTGGACACACACCCGCGTAGGTGGATGGCATACACACATCGCACTACGCCACAGAGAGAGAGAACAGGATAGACTGCAGATTGTTACAAAGTAGTATCATGCAACGCACGCACGCACGCGCCTCGTGTGTATAAGGGCGCGCGTGTGCGATTTTCGCATCGGCATGCGGGACGGGTGCGGCGGGGTCGTGCATTTTTTACTCGCGCCTTATGTGCGCCAGCGTAGCGCGACCGTTGCGCTCATTTTTTCCCCCTCGCTTTTCTTTTTTTTTCCCTCGCGTTCCCGCCGGGATTTTTTCGCGGCTACGCGACCACGTAATCCGGTGCTTCTCGCGTAAAATTCCCTCTCGCGGAGGCGTTCGTGAATTTTCCACGTTTTTTTTCCTCGCGTGTTGTTTTTTTTCGAGTATTGACACCTCGCCCGCATGTCACGTCGAATGCAAAACTCAATCATCACGAAGATTTACTCGAAAAATGTCATTGATAATAATTCTGGATATTCCACCAAGCTAGACTCGAAAGTTTCATCCATTATCACTGTCGGTACAACTCCGTCAGAATCCTATTATTTGAGTTTTACTTATTATTATTATGAATATCTTGTATAGCGTTGCAAATAGATTAAAAATAGATAATTTGATAATCGCAAGGATTTATCACAAACATCAAATTTAAGTTAAAGATTGTCTTTACTGCACAATGCAGATCTGCATCTCTCTTTCATCGTAAAATTTAAGGAAATTCCTTGGCACAGCCGAATAGCTGGAAGTTCTTCGACTGTAAATTTGACTCTGAAAATTTCTACGTTGCGAAACTGTAATTCTAAAAATCTTCCGCCTTCGGAATTTGATAAAGCGATGCGTCTCGAGCGATATCCCCTTTGAAACCCAAACGGCGCTCGTGGAAGCCGCCGCGTCGTGCCGAGTCAAAGCACTAGCGCGGAGCGGATGTACGAAACGTGTGCGAGGGGGAACCGGTTCCATCTCTTACTCTGAAAGAGTATAGGATATCGCGCTGTTGGCACTCCACTACCGACCGCGTCTCCGATCTTTCCGAGGAATACGAATTCGACACCGACAAGCAGCAACAGCAGCGGCAGCAGCCGCAGCTGAGCCGAGAGGCTGCGCCAGCCTTTCGCGAGAGGATTTGCATTCGCCCGAGAGAGGCGGAATACCGCGAGACGGCAAGACAGTGGCTTCCCTCCACCGGATTTTCGAGCGGTCTTCCCTTTCGCGTGTCGGGACAATCGATTGCCGGGATGGTATACGAGGCGCGCGATAACTTGTACACGACCCCCGATAGAGAGAGTAGAGTAGAGAGAAAGAGAGAGGAAGTCGGGGCGAAAGAACGGAGGTATCGAACCGTAAAGTAAAAGGGTATGTTGTAAAGGGGTCTAGCGAACCTCGCGAATGTCGATACGGCGCGAGCACAGCGGGATGATTCGACCCGATCGCCGTGCGATCTTACAGAGTTACAACCGCTCGGGACTTCCTTCCGCCGTGTTCGCGCCTCGCCCGTTCCCTCGAAACGAACGGTGCTCAGCGTGAAGCCGCGTTGTCGATCGAAATTTCGCTATGCGATTAAAGGGACAGAGAGCGCTCGCGCGCGCGCTTGGTATCGGTTATCTGACCGATAAATAAACCGTCCCGACAACTTCCGGTTGTCGCGACGACGGGCGAGAACTAAGTTTGCAATCTCGGAGAAAGGGGGAATTAAATCGCCCCGGGATTCCTCCGAGGTGGGCAAACTTTTGCAACTTCTTTGCAGCGCGACAGCTCGTTTCAGCGGCGCGTTTTCCACTTTCACGAGCGAATTTAGAATGATCTTGCGGTATTTAAGTGTCCTCGAGAAAGTATGAATAAACAAAAGATAAGTCCTGAAAATATTCAAGTTAATCTACAATATTTCTTTCTTCTTTCTTCGAATATAGCTTCAGAAACTTAATCTTGAAACTACCTCGAAAGTAATGGATGCAAAACGACATTTACGGAAATTTTGAGTAACACGAGCGATTGATATATAATTCTAAATTTAAAAAATAAAATTTATCTTTTAAAAGCCGACCACCGGAGTTGTAAAATTCGAATCGAGCACCATCCGTTGAGGGATCGACGATAAAGGGGAAGGAAATAGGGGGAACTCCCGAAAAGCAGGCGCACTTACTTTCAGTGGTATGATGTTCTGCGCTGAGATATTAACCCCTTTCTCCTGAAGATCCTAAAAGTAGGTCAACACTACGGGTAAAAAACCAAATCGCTACAAGACAAGAACAGGGGGAGGGGGGCGTTTTTCGGGGGCGTATCGGGCGGGAAGCGTGTCGGAGGGTTCACGGCGATTTTTTTTCAGAGGGTGGGCAAAGGAGGGTACGGGTTCTCGTATCTCACTGCTCTTCCGAATCCAAGGCATGCCCAGAGATATACCTAAATACTGTAACTTAAAGTAAACACCATTACCAACCAAAAACCAAAGTGAAAAAGTGCGTCGCCGATGGCCGTTCGTTCAGCGGTCTCTCATTATCGTTCGATCACGATCAGTAACACAAGTGTTGCATAATGTGCATACTTTACACGCGATCATTTTATCCTAGTGTCTCAAAGCGAATTCGTTCCGAGACCATCATGTTAAATCGGAACCGAGGGATCGATGATCGGCGGAGTGAGGAGAGACCCCGATTCGACGATCGAGCATCGGCGACGCGCTTCGTTTCGTATAAACCAACGAGAGAACGCTACACCGAAAGCACCGCACGAGGCAACGACTAGCTAAAGAGCGACTGGACGACGAGATCCGGCCTGTCGCGCATCCGGGATGTATGCGACGACGCGCGGACACAACAAAAAAAACTGACATACAGGTGGTATAACAGGGGTGGGCGATAGGGAAAAGTGGACAGGGGGGGAGGGGGTGAAAAGAAGAAGAGAAGAAGCGACGACGACTACGGCAGTGTTGGACAATGACGAGATGACGGGTGAGAAACAGCGGGGAGGCGATTGGGGGGATTGGAGGACGTCCGTCCGGATCGCGACACCAAGAAGCGTGTCGCGCCTTCCGAGGAGGAGGAGGCCGGTTTACCTTGAGGGCGACGATTTCCGCGTAGCCGAGCGTCCCGCCGCGGAGCGTCGTCACCGACCTCTTTAACCCCAATCCCTGTGCATTGACCCGTAGGCGAGAAAAAAAGGCAAGGTTTATTTATTTGCTCTCGTACCATGGATGTCGCGTTGCTGTTGGCCGCTGGCGGTCGACGCGTCGACGGGCGAGCGAGCGCGAAACAGATTTTGTGCGTGAAAATTTTTTCGTTTTCACGACAGGCGGAGTCCGCGTGCGGGAAAAGAGCGCGCGGGGCGCGAGATCGACGCGATTCTCTTTTTTTTCTCTCGCACCCGCCGTTCACCGACTAAGGCAATCACGCCGCGCCGCGCCGGTTCCGCGCCGCCGTCTGCATTTTGACGGATGGCGCGCGACGGAACGATCGTTCGTTTTCCGCTGCTCGTCGTTCGAACGACGAATCACGCGCAACAGCTGGCGCGATTTTTTCCCGGATGACGATTTTCATCTTGCCGTTACTTAATTGGCAAACGTTTGCACTGTGCGAGCACCGTGCGATAAAAATCATTTCCTCTCTTCATATAGCAAATGCATGAAATAAAATATCGCTTTCGATTAATTTCATTTACAGAACTTCCAAGCGTCTAATTATACATTCGAAAATAAAAATAAATTATTGCTTCTTAATGAATGCGTTAATATCTGCGTTAAGACCTGCATCTGACACTTTATGCGGAATCAATTTTTGTCTTACAAGGAAAGAACCAGAGAGGGAGAACCAAAATTGGAAGCGCGCTTTTGAAATGCGGTTTATTGCAAAAGATAGTCCTTCGTGTGCCCATATTGAGAACCCCAAATCCTAGCTTCAGATATCTTTTAGTTTTCTCAAAAATTAACAATAAACATATACAAATTTTGAAGTCGTTAGATTGGAGTTTGAAACATTGTAATACGTAATTTTTTTTCTACTTTCCCCGAAATTTATCATCCTGCCAAATAGTAAAAATCGGTCCAATGACTTCAAAATTTATATATATATATTATTAATTTTTGAAAAAACTAAGAGGTGTCTAGGGTTAGAGATTCTTAATACGGATACGAAGGATTTTTTTGCAACAAACCGCATTTCAAAAGCGCGTTACCACTTCTGGTTTCCCCCTGTTAGCAGAAATATAGAAAAATATGAATAATCTTCGAATTGTGATGATCTCTCCTAGTTCTCGATCGTTCCTGGGGTTCGTCGCACGCGGACTCCGCGCGTGATGTGCTCGTCGTCGCGGCAAACGCACCGATCGATACACCGGGCGCGCTTGTTGCACGCTGGATCGAGAGAACGCGAAATCTCTCGATGGTTTCGCCCTGGACACGAGCGTATGCATATGCATGTGCACGGACGAACGCGTCGTGCACGCATCGTCGTCCCCCGCAATGGAAATCGGCGGACGTCGTCGCTCGACTTCCAGGGCGAAGCTGGCCAGGTTCTCGAACCCGGCGACGACAGGAGGAAGTGCCCTCTTGTCGCGTGACACTTCGTGAAAGAAATCGCGCGCGATCGAAAGTGCGCTCGAGCGGAATGAAGAAGCCTCGTCCTCGACTTAAAAAAAAAAAGAAGAAACGACGGGTTAAATAAAACGTCGGGTCCTTTTGTACGGCGCTGGATTGCCGCGCGAAATGTTATTTCAGGTGCTTTGACGATTTTACAAATCTCGCTTTCGCGCGGGAGCTGAGATTTAATTATCACGGATAAACGCGGCGGCGAATTAGGCCATCCGGAGAGCTTTGGTTATATGATTTCCCGGAGGATTCGTATAAAAGAGTCCTCATTCTACTCCGGATCGCTCCGAAGGGAGCCCTGCGCGCGACACTAATTTCTTCGCTTCGACTCGCTTCCCGATATTTTTGAAATTCTTCGGGCTGGAATGACGAAATCCGTGTAATTTATTCGATTAATCGCCGGTCCCCTTTGACGCTTCACGGCGACGCGATCGCGAAGGCGTTAATAACGTTCCCGCTCGAGTGCACTTTTACCACGTAAAATGGGATTTGCAGCTTTACGCGCGATGAAAATATCGTTTTACTCCTTCCGCCCGCGCACCCTTCCGCCATCCCTTCAGGATTTGTCCCGTATTCTTCTCGCCTCATTCTCTCTCCGCCCTGTGCCTCGGCCGCGCCGGTAGTACACACGGGGCTTTACGAGATTGCTCTCTGAAGGACGGAGGCTGCAGGGCGGGAAATGAGAGAGCGCGGCACGCATTTTCGCAGTTACGAGTGCGCAGGCGGATATTGCTTTGCTCCGCGCCAGATAGCGTAGCTTAGGTACCTTCACTGCGGACAAGACGTCGAATCCGGGGCTGCCCAGCTCGCCCTTCTGCCCTTTGTCACCCGGTCGGCCCTGCGAACAAAAGGGACACTGTGTATTACAGAGAGTAATAACGATGACACGATAAGCAGAATGAACAGGCTTTTTCAGAACGACCGTCTCTGTTGTTATGTTACAACTGTGCCGCGATCAAATATCTCTCGGCTTTTGTTGCGCATCACCTCTAATTTGTAAGCTAGCTAGAGAACTCCGAGAGAAAATTGGAATTTTTTTATGCGCGGTTCCTTGCAATATTTTAAGAGAATTTTATCATCTCCTTTTGATCTGTTAAATGTTAGAATGACGCGCCGAGATTTCGCTTTCATATTAACTTTGCGTGTTGAATTACTATGAAGACACTTTCAGCTTTAATTAAGAATTCTGGCGCACTCGTTCCGTTTCAAAGATACCCGATAGCGTAGAGCTCAAAACGTCTGAACGGAGATCCTGCAGATTCTGCTATTAAATTAAATGAGATTTTCTTTCAAATAATTTTCTGTTCTAAAATCTACGAAGAGATTAGATGCGCGCGCGAGTTCTCGTACTTTAATCTCATCGCCAATTATTCTTCATAATGACACATATAATTAGTCCTTAACTACTTTAATTTCACGCAAAATAATTAATTATTAACTACTTTTACTTCACAAACATAATTACTTACATATATCAATGTAAACTCGATATTAACGCTCGCCACAAATCATGCCAATATTATAGATTAGAAAGCAACGTCACACAATCGTATACTCCTCATTATTTCGTAACAAGTAAAAAAAAAATAAAAAATTATTAGACAAATTAGAAAATACTAAATAAATTCAAATCAAGTCGCATACTTTTTCTATAGTGCGTAAAATACTGCGCTAGGATCGGATTTAATCTACTGCGTTGATACCGGGGGTATCCGATGAAAAGCTCGATCCGTAAAAAGCCGAATCATTTCTATTCCACCGCATGCGGTTTATTCAGATCCATTTCTGCGCACTGTATCGATGTACGAGAACTATATTATCGTGCGGCGCGTATCCTTCACGACGTACATATCTCGATGAAGAGAACGCAGACCCGCATAAAATTTCGGACTTGGCAAATCCGCACGCGGGCGATTCCGATTACGCGATTCAGCGAGGGTTAAAGTCGTGATTTAATATTTCGTCGCAGGGGTAGCAGGTCGCAGTGCAGATAGCGCGGTTGTAAATTTCCAAGGAGATGAAACTGTGTGTTTGCGCGCCGGATCTTGCCCCCGGAGTAAGCGAGTAGAGAGTAAACTCGGCGATCCCGAGGCAAATTGCGGAGTCACCGCCGCCGCTGTAACCCGCCGCGCTACGACTATTTGCACGAAATCCGATATAAACGCCGGATTCGTTATTCGAATCTCGGGATACCCTTAGTACGGCTACGCGCGGGTATTGGTCGCCGGCGACTGTGTACACACTCGTTTGCCACACTCGTTTAAAAAGAAAACGCCGGCCGGGCAAAGAGAGGAGCGCGGGGAAGGAGCCGATCGTGCCGGGCCCTTTCTTCCCGGCCATCGACAGAACAAACAACTCGCGATATTTGCAATGCACTTATTGCTCTCCCTACTACCCTCTTTATCGCTCTCTCTCTCTCTCTTTTTCAATCGCGCACGTACTCGTTTTCTTATTCTCGGACACATTCCCCCGCTATCTGTTTGCTCTGTCGTTTGTACCTTACCGCCACCGAGATCCAGTCACGTCAGTATCCTACCACGCAATACGTCCTCATGTAGGGGAGGGAGACCGGGGCAAGTCGGCCAACTTTTTACATTTTATTTTTTTGTTCTTTTCTAAACAGCATTTTGTGCCTATCTTTGGTATAATTCGAAAGTACAATCCTTCGGCAACAAAAAAAAATATATATATATACTGAAAAGCTTAAAAATAAATTTGTAAATGAAATCCATTTTATCTTCGGAGATATCTAACGAGTCAACTTGCCCCGTTAACGGGGTATAATTGACCCGTTAACGGGGTATAAAAACCCCACGATATGGGGTAAGTTGCCTACACCGAAAAAAATATGGTTTGATTCAATTAACGTTGATGTTATGGTTTACCATAAACATAT
>NJRQ01000012.1:1177249-1293250 GCA_003063805.1 Aphaenogaster ashmeadi | reverse complement strand
TATAAATGAATTTACGAGATTGTGAGAATTTACTTCCACTTCTAAAAATGTAATTTAATGCCATTATTTTATAACCGTTGCTCATAATACAATGCAACTTACGTCATATGTGTCAAAGATGATTTTGCACTCTCCACTTGTTTGATTTTGAAATTTGTTTAAAAATAGCCGAAATATAAGCAATGTGTCAACTTACCCCTGTAGCCAACTTGCCCCGGTCTCCCCTATATTCTCCCCTGTTAGGTACCGAGTATCCTAAAATCATCGTCCGTGGATTTCTCGAAACCGATTGCTCCCTTAATGAAAATTTTATCGGACGCAATCTGTTTCTATTTATTTAGCACGCGATACCTCGACGTCTGCGTGCCACAAATCACAAAGATACATTCAATTAAAATCCACTCGAGATCAAGTAGGAAATTGTTATTTCTTATCTGGTCGCCCGCATCGCGAAAACACTTATTAGCGACAGTTGACGACACGTCAACCTTCTTAATTAATCATGTAGCGTCTGTAATTAAGGGAAATGGCAGTAATTCCACGACATCCTGCGCGACATCAAACGTATACGCGGCGCACCGCCGGGCACGTGCGTGTACACGGATAGACAGAGGCCGTGCTGTTCTCTACGGTAAGGCAAACTAGGTGGCCACAAAGGGCCACCGACGCGCATACAAGGGCCTGTCATGCGAAAAGACTTTGCGTGTCACGAGGACCTTGCATAACCGAGAGTCACGCATATATACGAGGATGTGTGCGCGGGGACATAATACAAAGCCCCCGTCGTGTAAGCAGCAAGAGCCTCGCGCAAGGTATCTCGTATGTCAGGTCGGGTCGTTGAAGCGAACGCGCAGACTATGGAACTTCTATATCCTAATATGCGAATTTACGTATTCCGTTAGACGATGGTTCTCGTCCTGCCTTCGCGAATATGTACTTGAATCTCGGTCTCGTGCGAGAACTCCGAAAGCGCAATGACGTCTTGAGCGCACAGTTGCGTGCACAGCGGCTAGATATACAATAAGACGGCGAAATAAGGAATGCGGAATAATCAATCTGTGCTCGCTCCGATATTCGCGTGTCCGCTCTCTCGAGGGGACATGTCGCCATTACGTATGTATGGACTGTTATACATTTATGAATGATAAGCGGAATGACGGCGACAAGGAACGGCCTTCCGACGGTCGCGACTTCGTGAGTCCGCTTAGCGCGAAAAGAAGGCGATAGCAGACCAGTTGATGAATAGGTTCGAGCGATAAATCGGATTGGAGCTAAAAGATCGCGTCTCGGAGAAAATATAACGATCGCGGACGAGTAACTGCTTCCCGACGAACAGCGGAGTTAATAGAGTAAGTGAGTGCAAGTGAGCGAGCAAATCTTCAATTTAAAATCCGATTCATCTTCCAATCCTATTCGACCGCCGCCGCTACAACCGCGACCAAGGATATGGAGTTGTCTTAATAAATCACGATAACTCTAACCACGGAGTGCTCGCACGTTAAAAAAATACAGTATAAATTTGTACACTGGATTCTAATAAATTACTTTTGTTTGCGAAAGCTGAGTAACTTGATTTATTAACCTACAATAATGACGTTATGTAGCGCAATAACGATACGTCGCTTTTGCAAATCCTTTTATAACGAAGATCTTTTTGCTGCGTAAATATATTCATAGGTAAGTAAAATTAACGGTGATCTTTTCCAATACTTTTTTACATTAAAAAGTTACCTACAGTTAAAGTCGACGCCTGTCTGGAACTTCATAAATTGATATTGCAACTTTAATATACTTTGTATTTTTTTATCAATACGCTATGCGTTGTATTAAAATACTAGAGGAATACTTTGTTTAACCAATTTTCACGCTATCAGAGCAACAATAAGACAATAATGATTTTCTCGATTAATCATATTTTCGCAGTCGGTATTCGTATAAATGCCAGCGAAAACATCTGCATCGGATCCTCGTAATGTTGATGTTTGATTTTAAACTTCGATACGTTTTCATTCGCATTGCCTGCGTTTGATCCGTGCCCGTCAAAAACCGAGTCTGATAGCGAAACGTATGGTATACCGAATGTATCACCCATATGATTGATCATCCTGCATTTTTGCGGCTAATTCGTTCAACATACGTGTCAGCTGTTGCGAACAAGGGAGTCGAGAAAAAGTGCCGGAGCAAAACGAGTCCGAAGCGATTGGTACCTAAACGCGTTCCCGTTCCCGTAATCACAGATTGTGATCGAATACTGACTCGAGTCGTATCTCGAAATACCAAGACTAAATATCTTACTCCGATACCTGCCGAAATACGACGCGAAGTAGACCGGAAAAGTTTCATCCTTTTAGGAACAGCTGCGTTTGACGGAAACTCGATATCAAAATTTTCGCTGTCTCTCTCGTATCATTATCTTTATGTCCATCATTTCGAGCGTTCGATTTCGTTGCTTTCTTGATCGTCGTCTTTTCCGACGACGTTCCTTCTTTCCTGTGACACGTGACTACATATACATGTATATAATAAAGTACTTATTTTAACCAATCGATTTAACTAAATCGATTGGAGAGAGAGAGAGAGGGGGGGAAGGGCACGTGATTTAAATAAACTGTCGATCTCGTATTTGAGAATAGTGTAACAGGCACATGCCCCTAAAATGTCTTAAATGACCTCGTTTCACACCTGTGCAATTAGAATAGAAAATCTAGATAAGACACTTAATTTTATACCGTCGATTAAAATACGTATGGACAATCGGTCGATATCGACAGTTCAGTCAAGTAAGAAATTTAAGAGATATCTCGTACATCTAATGACGAACTGATTGTTCCGCAGCTTCTAGCGTTCGTTTTTGTGCCGATTGACTTCATGAAATAAAATGTTTAAAAATGTCATAAATCAACGCAGTCTGGACGTACCGTAGTGCGACCGCAATAAAAAGAAGAAATTATCGGATTTATTACGATGACACACCTCGCGTAAGCATAAATTTTCGTAAAACAGGTTTCTCGCCGCACGAAATATATTATGATTAAACTCTCTCATACGCCCATAACCATTATTCTATTAAATAATGTTATTCTCAGAACGTTCAGCGTTGCGAAATAAAATATTGCCTCTCGCGCTTTTACGAAGCAATTAATTTCGCACGCTTGTAACGCCACGACGAAATTAAAATGTAAATTATGCGGTGAACTTACCGGATCACCTTTGGGCCCGTCCAAGCCGATGGGTCCCTGAAAGAACACCGCCAGTGAGTGCCAGTCGTCGCTCACGCGTCCGTAACGACGAACGAAGAAAAGTGAAAAATTGCGTGCGGGCCGAGCCGAGCCCTTGAAAATCTCATTCCTTGTGTATGTAACATGTAATAAACACGAGGGCGAGCGCGACAAACCAGAACCGATGATGAGCCTGTTATGCTTCCAGGCGCGACAAAAGTGCATTCGCATGATCCTCTCGATGTGACGCGTACATTTCCGACGGTTCGAGAATCGCGAGCAAGCGCTGTTAATAGAAATTTTATTCGGCACACGTAAATGTTTAATTTTGCGCAGCCTCGATCCTGATGGGGCAACTTTCATATTTGATATCGGGTCACATCTCGAAAATGGTGTTTCACCATTGCGTCAATTTATACTGAATTTCTTTCGATATCATTGCTACCGTGATTAATCAAATTCGACAGATAAATGTCAGTTATTTTACGTTTCATATCTAATTTACATATTTTTGATTACATGCAATTTAAATAAGAGGAAACGCACGACACATTTTATCAATTGATCGAATTTTACAAATCACGTATGCAATTATAAAAGATCAATTTCCCGTAAAAGAATTTTACTTTCTGATACGATCTAAATTTTGTTAAAACGAAATCTTTCGTATAAAGTACTACTAGAGATACTCAATTTTTATGGATAAATCGCGAGTTTCCACTCGGCAATTACAACTGCAGCGGAATGATAACTTGATACTTAGTAAATCGGAAACGTTGATAGACGGATTGCCAGCTCAAGATTGCCAGCAATTAAAACGGAGGAGTAATACTCGCGACAAGCGAAGAATGCAATTAACCCGTTTCCTTAACGCGTATAGTTGCACCTTCAGTCGTCAAAGCGCGATACAATGTTGGAGAATGCCGGAGTTCGATTTCGCGCTCCGATCGCGCGTATGAATCGCGCTGATACACAACACAAAAAAAAAGAGAATAAAAAAATCCAAATGGATAGCTTGTATCGAGAGCCGGAAGAGAATCCAGATCGAGAGGCAGCTCGCGGATAAAGAAGCAGGTCAAACGAGCAAAAATCGCACATCAGCGGCTACATGATACGGCATTAATGGTACTTAATGGCTGTTATGTTCGATGGACATAGTGTGGTGAGAGTCGTGATGTTCGAGAAACGTGACAGCGATAAAGAGACAGAAAGAAAGGCGGAGAAACGAATGCGAAAATGTGAGGATATGAGACAGACAGACGTACACAGACAGAAAGAGAGAGATAGAGAAGCGAGAAGGAGTGTTGGAGAGAGAAAATAAAAAATAATATACCGGAAAACCGTTCTTGCCCGGCGTCCCGGCCACACCCTGTAAGAAGGGGTATAAAAAATTAAAAACTCGTTTACACGAGGAGACAGGAGGGGGAGAGAGAGATAGGGGGAGGGGGGGATTTACTCAGGGTACTCTCTCGCGCGCATGCAAAAGCGATTATTTCGCGGGCCGGCCGATCGTGCCCGCGATATTATCGGTCCCCGTTCGCGTATATATATATATATATATACGTATGTGTATATACGGCTGTAAGGACCCGTATACACTGCCGCCCGCCGATAATTATTCCGGCCAATTAGATATTCCACGGGCGTATAAGCACGCGCGCACGCACACGAGTATGCCGATCCCATTCCCTCCGCGTTCTCCCCGGTGTGTTCCGCCAATCCGATCTTTGATTACGCGACGATGCGCTCGCTCGATCGGCAATCGGCGAGGGAAATCCGATCGCGCGCTTCTGGAACACCCACGATGCTGCAGCCGGAGAGGGAGCCTGCTCGTCGCGACGGGCACCAAATTTCGACGTCGATGATTAAGCTCGACCAGATAATGATCCGACTCTCCGAATTCATTATTTCTTATAATCTTGAAATTTAATTCGGAAACAAAAAAAATGAATGAAAAATAAATACAAGATTTAACAATAAATCAAATTTAAGGAGAGAATGATAGTCTTCGAACTTTGTATTAGGATCGAAAATGTGAAGTTGTTGTATGTACGTATAACTTCGCGGCCAATTAATTATCCCTTGACATAATGTAAGTTGGTATCGCGCGAGTGAGATTAATATTAATTTGTTTCTCCACTGGTAACAACGTTATATTGCAACTTCGTATTTTAATCGCCGAGTCATCCGACATCGATATTTCTTTATAAGGTGCAGCTAACAGGAAGGTACCAATTACAAGCTTCACTTTTCATCTGGTAATTACGCGACAAAGTTTTCGATAATACTCATGCTGAATTGAAGACATGCCCGCAAGAGCAGTCTAACTTCTACTTCCTTCGGGGGAAGAAAAATTGATTTCGCCTGAAGAAAAATGGAGTTTATAACGTACACCGTGATTAATACACAGTAGCACTCAGCTCGTTCTTTAAACTTTACGGTTTAGACCGTCTTCGCGGGAGTATGTCTTCAATTCTCTTCACCGGGTACGCGTGCGCGCAAGTCTCGTAAAAGCGCGTACTGCTTACATTAGTCACCACTCAGTGTACTCAGAGTCCAGAAAAGGGGGAACAGGGGGGATAATATAACGCGTATACCGTTAACTACTACTTCATGCATGGAGCTGCTGCACTCCCTAATAAACATACTCGCACACAACAACTGCACGTGCGATGTATCGGTGCACTAATACCGGAGGGTAATATATGTGTATGTATATGTATATATAAATACATATATATATATATGGCGTGCCCAGCGCGATACCGAAGCATCGGCACGAAGGTACTCACCGGCGCACCGGGCTCCCCGGGATCGCCCTTCTTCCCTTTCTTGCCCCTCTTTCCGGGTGGACCCGGCTCACCGGGTGGACCTGAAACACGAACAATGAAACCATGAAGTCGTACACATACCTGAAATACTTCCAATTCTCTCTTAGCGATAGGATGGGAAGCGCAGCTTCGATTACCGAACAGGAAAAATATATACTAGGAAGATAGGTATTTCAACTTGTCCTGCAACTATCTACATTAAAGAACTGAGCTTGTTTAACTCTTTAAACAGGTCGTTCGGCTCCACGATCTAAGCGAACTATATAAACGCGCTTCACGTGTTTTACGCTTCAAAGTGTACAAAGTGTACAAAAATTTCTCGGCATTCGAAACTCCAATTATTCGCTCTCTCTAGCTACGTGACACATTTTAAATCTACACGGTTGAGTGCAGTTTCGAATGTTCGATTTTAGATAAGAGCGTGTATCATTCTTACAAAAGCCTCTAGTCGCAGCTGATGTTTCAGCTCTACAAGAGTGAAATAATCTTCGGCGAATGATCTATTCTGGCAAAGATTCTGACGGAGTATTGACGAGAAAGAACTTTTATATATATGAACTTATATACAGGGTGGTTCCGGACATTTGCGACAAACTTAAAGGGGTGCTAGATCTCGATAAATTGAACAATTTTTGTTAAGTAACCCGTGTCCAGCGACGCCTCCTTAAGGCGCTAGGCTCCGTTGAATATTGTTGACGGTTGTGTATTTCTTGACTTGACGTGCCTTGATTTTTTCTTATGAGGGCATGTCAAAAGTTTGATGTAGCCAAAATGAACTCATCCGCAGGATAACGAACGAATTTGATGTGGTTCGCAAAATTCCTGAAATTTTCCAGAGGGTGCGTCAGTTAATGCACCGTAGATGCAATGCTTGTATTGAGGTTGCAGGTAGTAATTTTGAATATTTGTTGTTATAAAATACACAAAATAAAATTTAAAAACGTATGATTTTTTAATTCTAATCTAACCATACAGAAATCAAACAGCGTTCAACAAGGCAAAAAACGATGCTTAGCTCCTTAAGGAGGCGTCGCCGGACTCGGGTTACTTAACAAAAATTGTTCAATTTACCGAGATCTAGCACCCCTTTAAGTTTGTCGCAAGTGTCCGGAACCACCCTGTATATATACATATATATATATATACTCTGTGGCCAACCGCTTAGAGAGTAAAATCACCACACAACGAACACCCTATATAGCCCGAGCGTTACCGCTAACGAAGTGTTACCATCACGGTGAAAATGAGTTTTCGGGATTGCGCCCGGATAAACTTCGGCGATGGCTATATGGGGTGCTCCGTTCAATATCTTGTTAATAGATATTTAGGGAGAAATTGCAAAACAATAGACTGTAATTATTGTCATATACGGCTTACAGCTTTCCAACTATTAATCTCGCAATTTATTTACATCCTGTTTGTCCGTTCAATTCTACCTACTCGTTTCTGGTCTATTTCGAGGCGCTGCAACGTTTCAATTTTCAACGTTAAGTAGTTTCGTAATCATACGTAGCTCGACGTTCCGACAAATCTATCATTATCCTAACTTCATTCCCGCGGTTGCGTGATGAAAGGGCATCCGGTAACGGCGGACCACCCCGTAGCGCGCGAATGCCGGCGGGTCGGAGTGAATGGGCGAAAAGACCGATAGATTTGACGCGTAATAAAATTACATCGTCGTTTTCGTACGTTGAAGGATTTCCGAAAATCGAGGGGGAACGAATGCACGGCATGCGCGTGGCGAAAATCTGATCGACCAGCTTCGCGGTAACGTAACGGGACTAATTCTTTTATTTGACATTTGATTTTTTTTCATTTTATTTGACATGGCTACGGCAATGGACGTTACGCCTGTACGTGTAGGTATCCCCTTTTCGGCTTCATTACTTGGAAAAAACGAAAATCTAGACCCGCTCCGTTTCGACGAGCGCAACGAATGGAAACATACTGTACAACGCTCAACCCATCGTGGTTAAACAATATCAACAATTCTAAAAAAAAAATCGTACATACACGCTTTCCTGTCTAAAAGCACCTTTAATGAATTGTTATGAACCAACCTGGATAGTTCACGAATTCAAAAAACACAATTTTTTCCACGGTAGATTGTAATGCGTTCAAAAATAAAATAACTAACGAAGCATTTTTGAAAAAATTTACTGCGTTTCTTTTATTTATAGGAACGCTGACTATTTTGATTCGCGACTCATTAAAAGCGCTTCTGGCGGAAACCGCATATTTTTTAGCGTTGAAAATTGTTACGAATCATAACAAATGGGCGCCGTTGGACATGCATTTCCACGGTGATACGAACGCTTCGCCCGAGGGTGGGATGCTGCTGCAGCTCGTCTCTCGTCGTACGCGTTATTCTAATTTCCGGCAGGGACTTGCCTGACATTCAGGGTCGGGGAACCCTCTCTCTGTCTCTCTCTCTCTCTCCTTCCCTCGGAGAACAATTCGATCGTGATTTATTCCCGGGGCTGCTGGTCGCTCGGACAAGGGCGCGACGAGCGGTTCTCCTTTTATTTTCCATTTATCGCCACCGGCAAGCATCGCGCAGGGGATGACGTCATATCCTCCGGAGAGGGAGGCCGCGAACTGAAGCAGCCCGCGGGGGCGAAGCGCATCACGTCGCAGCGGATAGTAACTTTTGCCAGATTTTTTTACAATTGAAGAGCTCGGGGCGATAACGCGCGAAGCTTGCGCGAGGAAAAAGTTGCGAGGAAAAAAAACGAAAGTTTTTTAGCGGAAGTGTCGACAAACTCGCAAGTAAACGTCAGCTGACAGCTTTTATTTACGTAGCCTACTTACGATTCATTTATACAGATTTTGTCCGCAGACAAATCTTGAATAATTCGTACCTGATTTTTCCCGCATAAAAAGAAGATACAAGCAATTGAAAATCTAGATTAATCCAATGTAATATAATGGATAAAATTTTCGGACGAGTGTTATCGTCCAATTTAAAACGAACTGTATTTCAATAAAATTTTAATTTGGGAACCATTTTAATATAGGTCTTCGTAATTTCGACTTTATCGTAATACAATTTTTAGGTCTTAAAATCTCACGAAGGAGCGACGCTTTTATCGCAGCGGTATAAATACGCGCGAACGAACGAACGAATGAATAATTAATTTCGCATAAAACTAATCGATATTACGAGTGAATTAATATTAACAAGAGTTTTATTTAGCTGTCCGTCATTAAATTAACGAAGTACGATTAGAGAGTTACCTCACGCCGATTGTTTGACCGCGAAAATTCGTCACGGAATCCGACTCTCTCGTGGGGTGGATATGATCACACTCCATTTAATAGACGCGAAACTGTCAGTACGATCGCCCGTAGCGTCCCACGGCAATTCCGGATAATCCGTCCTGACGGTTACACCTCGGTCGTAATCCACGACGTGTGTAGAAATAACGACGTACGTGCCGATCGCGCGTATTTCTCGGCGGCAGCTGGCGGACGCGTACGGACGTCTCCGTGTCTCGAGAGAGCGCACCGGTTTGTATCTCGTATCTCCGAATAAAAAGTCGGAGAAGGCAGATGGAATAATCCCGCCGCACGTCGAGAAGCACGGCCCTTTCGAGGATTACGCGGCGGAGAAGGCGATGGATGCGCTGCGGCTACTGGATATCCGACAGACAGCTCCATCAAAATTATATAAGAAGCACGGTGCGCCACTTTTAAATCCGGCACGGATTTGCGGGGAATATAAAAGCTCGAAAGACGCTATAAATGAATTCATCAGCGCGAACCAGTTATTCAAGTGATGTCCGAACGTTCGACATACGAAGGCGGTTTCTTGCTTATCAATGTTGTAAAAAGAAACGTTACAGTTTAAAAATTATACAATCAAAAAATTAGAATGAAAAGCCAAAAAGAGCCAAAGCCGCTGTTGGGGCTAACAATGTGTTTCCTTTATTAGATGTACAAAGTTGAAATTACAAATTACTTTGTAATCTAATAAAGGAAAAATCTAAACTTTGTACATCTAATAAAGGAAACACATTGTTAGCCTCAACAGCGGCTCTGGCTCTTTTTGGCATTTCATTCTAATTTTTTGATTGTATATCTGTGAGCTTAATACCAATTAGTACTATTTTTAAAAGTTATACATATAGAAAAATTTTCAAGCAAGGTAAATGCGCGCAGTTTTTTTCATTTACGGTCTTTACAGCTCCGAGTTTCTTGTAATTCTAAATAAACTACTTGTATACTAATGAATATACGAAACGATAAAAATACGCTGTTCTACTTTGAAAAATTGGCATGTCACTCTCGTCGAACTCGGCGATTCGCTTTTTGCGACGTAACACGATATCCAGTTCCTGCGGCGGTGGTACCGTACGCGATAAGAAACGACGAGCGCGAGTTCGGTAATGCTCCGGTATCGGGAAGAAGAAGTGGAGGCAGGCGCGAACGGGACGAAGAAGCCGACGACGGCGAAGCAACGATCGATCGATGTCGATCAGTATCGCGATAAAAAAAGAGGGAGAGACTCCCTCCTCGTCTCGGCTGCGCCGCTATTCTCTCGGCGCGGCAAGTTTTCGCCACCCCGCGGTTCTCATCAGACCGCGCAGATGACGGGTGCCGCCGTCCCGCCACCCCGAATACTTGTACTTGTCGCGAATACCCGGGGTATAACGAGGAAAGTTTGCGCCGGCGGACACCGCCGATCGCTGCCGTTCGCGGCTCGGCAAGAAGCGACCAAAACGAACTTTGCGGGCCGCGACGCGGCCGTCATGTCGAACGGATTGCGGTATGTTGAGCAGATATATGAAGGGAAGAAGAATGGCAGCTGTCGCGTAGGATTAAAGAAAGCTTCGAGATAAATTTTTATTAACGAAATAATTAAGTTCTACACTGAGAAAAAAAGCTGTTGCTTCAATTAAAGTGGTATCACGGGGTGCCAAAAACATAAGTAGTACATTCAATTGTATTATTAATAGACCCAATATTTGGATTATTAAAACAATGATTGAATTATTGGTTTAAAAATGCAGACATTGGGTCTAATAATAATACAATTGAATGAACTACTTATGTTTTTGGCACCCCGTGATAACACTTTAATTGAAGCAACAGCTTTTTTTTCTCAGTGTACGTTAGGTTCTAAAACGTAATAATAAAAGTTCGCGTTGCGCTCGGATCGGAACGAAGCGAAATTCAATAGCATTCATTATACAGCATCTAATGAAACCTTAATTTAAATTTAATAAATTTAGGCCATTATTTTTGTTAATTACAATTTATATAAGATGTTTAATTATAAAAATATTTAATATTGAAAAAATTGAACTAATATTATTATAACAATGATTTATTTTAAAGCTTTCGTTGAAGTAAATTGAATAAAATTCCGTAAATAGTTTATCATTTAAAGGGAAGTGCATAAAAAGGACAAACATTTCAGAAATCTCTTTTAGGAAACTAAATTCGATGTACTTCAAGAAAAGAAATTAATTATTATCAATTTCAAGATTTCTTGTTTCTTTCACGTGTCTCACTACTTTCTCGTTAACAGTTATTTTGCTTATTTATTCTATCGTGCGATATGTAATACAGCATTCCTTGCATTCTTAAAAGCAAGGCTGAATTGCAGCACGTATACAGGACATTTCCTGCTCCAATCGAGCCGTAGAATGCGCCGTTCGCGTTTGTGCATTTTGCCCATCGGGATAGTTCGCATACGTGCGATTCCAGCGACATAGCGGCCCAATTGCTCGGTAATTCGGCGTGTCTTCATCTTTTCGCCGTGCGATTCGCACGAGTGTACCGAACGAAAGCGTGAGATGAGGCGAGACAAGAGGAGCGCGCGCGCGCCAGGAACGACAAAGGGAAAATAAAGAAGAAACACACGCGGGAAATAACCGCGTAGTCTAGACACGACTGAAATACTTCGAGACGACGGACGGGATGTGCGACACACGGAACAGGGAGAAACTTCCATCTCTCGCTCCCGCGGGAAACCTCGCGTCTCTCTCTCTCTCTCTCTTTCTCCTTCGTGATATTGTCAACCCTCTTGGAATCTCGCGCGTGAATAAGAACGAGATTAACGCGACGTTTTGGCAAAGTTCCGAGGAGAGAAAAAGAGAGAGAGAGAGAAAGAGAAAGAGAAAGAGAAAGACAAGGAAGGGACCGTGTATACAACGCGCGTCGCGTTAACGACACACCGGCCGCTCGTTCCGCAAAATAGAGTCACGCGGCTGGAAAATGATCGCGGTGGCGGCGACGGCCGTAAAGCCCGGTACACGTAGGAGCGTTTCTCCGACAGGCGCATTTTCCGCGGGATTTCTTCCTTTTCTATTAGGCGCCGGTGAGACGCGCGGCGGGCCCTTTCTCCGCGAGCGTTCGACGGGAAAAGAAATCGACCGAATTCCCCCACGGTCCACGGAGCAGCCGCGAGGACTACTGAACCGGGCCGTGCATCAGGATCGGCTGACGCTGATTAGCCCCATTTTTTTCTACCTCGCCCCCACGTAATAACCGGGGCTATAATTCAGGGAGGAACGACGGCCCGCTGGAATTGATTAATCATCGCTACGCTTTCAATCCTGAATATTCTTTGTTTCATTTATAATATGTAAACGGTAATCAATATCGTCGTTATAATTTATGGAGATGCGCTGAATTCAGATTAGTTAACGCTAAAAGGGCTCAAACGGGAAGTGACGTGAGTCAGGAGTACGGTATTATATAACGACGCCTCTGAGATTTATCTTGAAAAAATGTGGCAGGATTTCGTGCGGAAATTTTAGTTTTGATAAATTGCTGATACGAGTTGCTAGTACGAGGAATAAATGTTCTATATCAATATTGCGCGTGATGAAGAATAAATGATATAAATAAATCTACGCAAATATAATAAAAACGCTGGCTTATGACAGTTTGTTTTCAGGTCATTTAGTGCTCCGCGCGTGGCAATTCATCGATTGATACGAGCACCAGACACAGTTTAGATAACGCGTAAAAAAAGCCAAACAGATTTATCGGATCCAATTTTCGTCGAAAAAGTCAATACATTTCTGAATATGACAGCTGTCCGCACAATCGAAACTATGTGCGCGGAATCGAAAAAGCGCGCTGTATCTTCATTTACGCAGCTGTTTAACGAAACAGAAGAAAAAATATTTTGTAGAATCTCGATACATCCCGAGCGACTTTTTTCACTTTTTCCCCTCGCCGCACACCGCGAAGAACTCGTTCGGCACCTCCTCCCCGGCAAACCTTCGGTTGCACTTCCGTGAAATTTATTTTCGCAGAACGCGCTGTGACGTTTATTCTCCTCCTTTTTCCCAAACTTTTCGCGGGCTCGGTGCATCTCTGTCGGGGAACGGTCGTTACACGCGTACCGATGCGACTTTCGCGTAGCTCGCCTCTGAAACACTGACGGCCCGCGCATTTCCGAGGAGTTAATTGCCTTTGTCGGACGCGGGTTGTTAAAAAGCAATTACTCGCCGCGACCGTATTTGCGAACCGTGCCCGCCGCCGCGCCGCGCCGGTCGGGGAGGGACGTTCCCGGGAGTGTATTTAGCAGAAGCCGGCGGAGAGCCGTCGATAGCCAAAGAAAATAATTACCCTTCCGCCGTCCGCGTTTCTTGCGGAACGCGCACGATCAAAATCAACATCGGTTCCCCTCGGCCTCACCTTTGCTTCGCTTTTATCCGCGCGATCAAGCAACGCATTATATTCCCACCTCCGCAAAGATGACTAAGCGAGAATTATCGATCTTTTCCATCGAATCAATTTGTTTTTACGCTCCCTGTAATATCTGAAATGCGAATGACGCAGAAGACACATCACGAGCGGAATAAAACAATACATGTTATGCAACTGATCGGATCCAGCTCAAAACCCCAAGCTTGTATAAACGTTTTTTTCAATCGGGTCACTTATCAACCAACGTTTGCATCCCAAAATACGTTACAATATATATTTAAAAGCGGAATTTTCATTTAAAAAAATAAACATCACACAATTTTTACGATACAAATTCATCAACAAATATTCGCTCATATGTATAAAATGCTTATTTTTATCTACGATAAAAGTTACACCTACGATAAAAAGTTACTTGATTATTCTCAACTAAGTTTTAATTATAGTACGTATATATAGAAGTTTCATGCTTAAGTTGCAAATCAAATTACGGCAATATCAAATCAGACGTAAATTTGGCTCGGACTAATTTTGCAAGCAAAATCATTTTGTTCCAGTTTTCAACGGGAGGAACGGGACATGAACTTTGTCGCGCGGTATCGCACTCTCCTCTTTGATGCACTCCCACAATTATAGTCGAGTCAGCGCTGACAAGCTTTAATGCCGGGAGTTAGTTTCCACTATCTGCCTTCGAACGGGAAATATCGTCTTCGTAATCGAGTGGCCTCCCCGGTTCCGCAACAGAGGGGTTTATCTCACGATGATAGGGATAGCACGATACCACACAGGGATAGAGGAGTTTCGGCATTGACACCGAGTTGCAAGACTCGACGCCGATGCGCCTGGTCGCGTAGTATCGCGACAACCGAATATGCCAGATTTATACGCAATGTTTTCGCTGCTCCTATTTTTTTTCCTCCCTTTTTTCCGCGCGCCGCGCAGCAGGCGTGCGGAAAAAGGGAACGCGGCGGTCGTAAAATCCATTACAAACCCCCGGCCGCCTCTCTCGCGGCTATCGAAAAACAACGTCCTCCGAACGTGCGTTTATTAAATGCCTCTGCATATAGCTGGCGAGGCAGAGCGCCGTTTTGAACGAGGAGACCGGGTGAGGTAAGGGTTGCTACAATGGGGTAAGAAGCACGCTAAGGGCGCAGTTTATACTGCCGTTGTAATCGACACCCCGTCAATAAATCTGCTCTCGCAAGTCTGTCGTTGCAAATATAAAATATAAAGGAAGACTTGTAAACGCGGAACAACATTCATTTCTGGCGAAAGCGATTTGCAGTAGAAAATTCATCCAAAGTATTTTTTTAAAAATAGGAAGTTCTATTAATATTATCATTAAGTAATTATTGGGAGTTCTATTAATATTTTTTATCATTACTAATTTTAAAAAATAGGGTTTTGTTAACGATCTTCATGTTACGATATATCATATGGTTGTTGATTAAAAAATGGAAGCATGAACGGGTACAATCTTTAACGTTCTTTGAGAGACCGTGACTTTCAATAATATAGCGAGTAATCGACACGTCTTACTTATATGACTTGGTGATATCTACTAAACAAGAACTTATATCACTTTAAATGACTTTATAATAATCATTAGCTCATCGTTGAAGGATATCCATCGTTAGAGTGTTAGTTCACTTAGCCACGTGGCAAAATTACTCCGATCGATCTTACGTTTTGCTTTTATATTTAGACTCTCGACGCCAATCAAGACGCATGGTGTAACCGGACTCTCTAAGCTTCCGAGAGATAGTTGAGAGACTCTGCTGTCGACACGGGAGAGAGAAGCGGCACGACAGACAGAAAAGCAGGCGGGCAGGCAGGCAAGCCGGCGGGCAGGATGAGAAAGAGAGAGAGCGTAGGGACCTCACATGTCGCGGCCGCGGGGCAGTACGGTTATGCCTGGCCGCCGAGCTCCGATTCCCGCCCCGGTAGTTTCCCATGATTGAGATACATAATCGGTACTCCCCGATGTATACTACCCTATCTTGCAACGACCTACCGGTCTCGCGAAGACGTACTCTCCTCTTCTCCGTCGAGTCTCTCTTTTTCTCTCGCTCTGTAAGTTCATCTCCGTCTGCAGCCTGCGTTGTTCTTTCCGATTAGAGGATAAAAATGAACTTCAGTTTTCGCTATCCTGCACTATCTATATCAGAGGTGGCCAAACTTAGAAGCACCAAAATCTACTTTCAACTTCCTCGTCGCGATCTACTGTTCCCTGTCGCAGCGATCTAGGTTTATATGTCAAATAAGCATGTTTATTTTATTTTGTGTGTTTGTGTTGCGATTGTGCATAAGACAGCAATAATTAAATTAATTACGGTTACATTGCAATTACAACTGTTGTATTGTGAATTTTACACTGCCACACGATCGACCGCCTGAGTGTCCGCGATCGACCGTTTGGCCACTTCTGATATTAAAAACGTATACGAGAGTCCAGTTCCTATTCTTATATTAGGTTGCATCTTGCTTTCACTTTCCCTCAAACGTTTATCGCTCACGAAAATGTGTGTATATGTAAGTGTGTATAATGTGTAACTGTATGAGTGTCCGAGTTGTATTGAGGGGTCCATGGATTCGCCCAAATTACTGTGTGGATCTACATTGGGATGGCAATCTACATTGGGAATTTGAGGCAGATAAAAGACATTCAACGTTTTGGAATTTGGTCTTTGAAAGTTCGATAGGATATGCGATAAGGAAAGTTATTGATGCGGTACGGTAAAATTAACTTTAAAGCTCAAAAAGGACTCAGCAAATCTAAGTTGTACGTTAGAAGATATCTCGTTGCTGAAATGTAGAACAGATGTAAGCAACCTTGGAAGATACGGAAACTGCTTTTATAAATTGGAAAACTTTATAAAGATATACATATACATCGTATTCGCTACATATGTATGAACGATTGATCCCACCCAGTGAAAAGGATGCGTTTGAAAATGGCCAAGTAAACGTTTACATTGCTAATCCAACGTTGAATTTAGAAGAGAGCTAATATGGCAATGATTAAAAAAAATTAATATAGTTTTCTGATGCAATCTTGAGCTTTGGACAATAGCTTTTAGGAATCATTCTTTTTCTTTGGCGAATGTAAAATACCGTTGCCGTATATCTGATTAGAGTTAAAGGCTCGCATGCCGGAAAAAGTATAGTAATCAAGCAATCTCCAGCTTCTCTCCCAGATGCAAACATCGTACTTGAGCGATAACTGCGTTCCAATCAACGCGGGGTACTCTTCCACTGGCTAGTAGGACAGGATTTCACCGTGGAGAGAAACGTTCTGCGGGGCCCCGCAGGCACAGCGGTAGTCCCGCGGCCCTCCCTCTAAATCATACGCGTCGTCCGCTGACGATGAATACCTCCGTGCCACAGCAGAGACCCCCGGGCGCGCGAGGGAACCAGGGGTTCCGCAGGGCTTGTCGGCAATCCTGCTACCGAATGCTGCAAAGCTCTCGGTTTATCTATCGCGTTTGCGGATTGCGCGGACTTTGACTAACTTTGCAGGAGCTCGATTAAAGGCGGGGGCATCAAAGAGTGCGGTAAACGAACGTGATTTGCAACAGACGGCTGAGTGCTACACAGTGCCTGACGCACAATATCTAAAATTTCAGTAACCGGAAAAGATGAGGGAGATAGAAGTCTCTTGTATCTAAAACTTTCTAAGAATTTAAAAAACAAATTTTGAGAGAAGTATTTTTACGAATGGAGTTTCACAATTTTATCTATGCGTTATCTGTATTTCGCTATAGGGACAAAAATAGAAAATCTGTGCTTTTAGTTTTTCCATAATTCTCGTAGTTGTAACGCGTGGGTAATACCTGACCGATCTCTAATCCAGCACATAAATACGTAATTCGAACCTTGATCCTACCAGGATTAAGCACTACTGCGCAAAAATGTATAATATACATATTTATATTCACATGGGGAATTAACAGCAATAAAGCGGCTGTATCTCATGGAGATTTTCTAAATGAGGATTTATTTCCAGGGCGGGGTTTCCGAAGTTAAAGGCTGGATTCCGCAGCAAACAGCAGTGGAGCAAAGAGATCGCCTTCTCAGACGTATCTTGAGTACGATAAAACGCTTAATGGATATATCGCAGTGACGAGATTTGCGACATAAATGGCCGAAAGCTTTCTCGTCGTAATCGCTAGATAATAGTACCACGACACGAAATAGAATTTCAGGAGAACGCCGTGATAAAATCCGAGTGCCTACCGCCTTTGCTTGCCTAGCTGTAAGCACTAGACTGGTTTCGCTTAAGCCTGTGAAAATGAATCAACAGGATCCTCGGCGGAAACGGAATTTTAAGGATGACAACGCCTTTAGGTCGGGTATTAGACTTTAAAATACGATTATGGTTCGGTGATATTAAACGATGAAATTCTACGTTTGCACTCTAATGCTAAATTTCGGTATTAACGATGCAACGTCCGTAAAATTGTCGGTATAGTCGACGCGTGACGAAAATGTATGTGCATTTCTGTGGCACGATTTAAAAGCTTAATGACCGTATTGTGTGCAAAATATTCGTGAGACGACTGATAAAAAGCTGTATCAAGCGAGTTGTTACGCTCTCGTATTAGTAGAAACGTGATCGTGACGCAAGTCCGCAAATTGATGATATATTTATTGCTTTATTTGTAATAAATAAATGTATCTTGTCTATGATATTTGATCATGATAAATACGAGAATATCATTAAAAGGATATATAATTTCACCTAATTAAATAAATACAAAGTTATAAATTAAATTCGATTCTAATTAAAGGCCATACTATCTTTTATCGTCGAAGCATTTTTTCGAATTACAATAAAATTCGGTAGTCAGCTAAAGAGTCAACTAAAAACAAGCGAAATAGCACGCGACACGCAACGATATGACTTGAATAGACGGGATGATGGACCCGCAATTACGGGCGCATTGGTATCGGTCGGTCCATAACGGCGGTCGTGTCGAGATATATGATCTTAAAATGAGATATAAAGCCGAAACGCGCGGACACATATCGGTCCATAAACCGGCGCTCGTTCGCAGACCCGTTTTTGCATAGCGCCGTAAAATTGCTGACATATTATTCGACGCAAAGCATTACGCGCGACGGGAACGCGAAAAGGTATAATCAATAACTGTTTAGCGCTGCGGGACGATACAACGGCGAATTTACGCGGTCCATTCCTGACGGATCATTATTCAAAGCCAAAGAAAAATGAATCATTAAACGATGAACAAAGATAATTATCCGCGTTAAAAGAAAAAAGATATCGTATTATATAGTCATTGAATTATACAGTCATTTATATATATATTTATTATATAGTCATTTGTAGTTATATATATATATATTTATTTATTATCAAAATTATTTATTAGTCGACTGGCCACAAATTGTTACAAAATAAAACCGCTAGCGGTTTTATTATATTAATAAATAATTTTGTTAATTATTACTGGCGATATATCTACCAATTTTTGATTATATTTATTATATAGTCATTTATAGTTATATATTATATTTATATATTTTTATTATATATTCATTTATAGTTATATTATTATTATATATATTTATTATATAGTCGTTTATAATCATTGAACATGAAAGCTTTTCGTAAATCACATTCGAGCAATGAAATTGACGAATATAATTACACATAATCGCGAGACGCTTCTTTTTGTTTGCCGTTTCCTCCTAACGTTGTCCCGACGACATAATTCGTGGCGGTGAATGATGTTCGTCGTCGACCGTCTAGTCTGACGAGCTTGAAAACCGCGTAGAGAAAGAGCGGTGGAAACGCGAGCGGAAGCGCGATTCTCCGCGCAGGACCGGATCCATCTCCGCAACGTGGCTCGTAAACCATAACTTACAATCCAGGACACGAATTTCGGGCCTTCTGCTCGGCTCCTAAGCGGAATCCGGCGCGGTGCGCAACGGGGGGTCTCGTCGGAGCGCGGCGAGACCGCACGCGGCGAGCTACACAATGAAGAGTCGTCCACCCCGTGTCTTATTATCCGTCTTTCTTCTTTGAATTGTTTCGCTACGCTTCGCTTTCATTCTCGATGGACCATCATCTCTCCGAAACCCGAGACTCTTCTCTCTATCTCCCTTTCTCTATCTCTTCTTCTCCGCTGAACGCGACCCGTGCGAACGTTCGTTGCAGCTCCCTTCGGAGAAGCATGCTATCACATCGATATAATTCGCTCGAACTTATAACTGTCCAGCTGGGAAGAGATACTGTGACATGAAACTCGATATGTTTGCCGAATCGCGATTTAGATTCCTTCACGTAAAATCTATTTTAAACTCTGCTGAAGATAATTTCGAGAAGCGCATTTATAAATGGTGACGATGGATACCTAGTTTTATTTCCTATTGGCTTCCTCCTGGTTTCTTTAGATTTTATATCATTGAGCCTTAACTACATTAATAGTTTTATTTCGTATTTTTATATAACATTACCTAATATCATAAATGATTTTTGTAATCTACGAGATTTTATAAAAGATCGAGAAAGAATTACGATCAGATTCTGGACTATTTTGTAATTTTAGATTCCTACTAAATATTACAAACGTAATATGCAAACTGATTATAAAAAGATTTGAATATTTTATCATTTTAGAGGAATCTAAAATTGCAAAATATTACAATTTTTTAAGAATTAATTTGCATATTATATTTGGTTTACATTTTTAATTATAAAATTCGTTTCTCTCAATTTTCAATTTTAATCGTTGCCCGCTTGCATCTAAACTTTCGAGACTGCGTCTTGATCATAAGTCAGGTCATGTGTCTTCGGATTTTGCGTTTCTATGAAATTGTCAAAGTTACTCAAAGGCATCATTATTATTAATAACCAAACTATCGAAAATTGCTTCGTTAATCAGTCTCCCTGACGTAACAGTTGGACCCAATTACATCCCAACTACCTTCAATTTTCGCCTCTCTATAGAAATCTTCTCCTCTATACAGGGAATAACTTCCACAGGGAGGAAAACACATTTTCGAGCCCTTCTCCGCTTGTGCGACCCTGCTTCGACGAACCCTAACACGCCCGTATCCAGATCCGCCCTTCCTGCCTCTCTCCAGTCTCTTTCTGAAATACTGGCTAACGGAATCACGTAGGCGCCTGTAGGTAGTAATGGCCCTCGAGCCGACACTTTCTCGCAAAGTTCGAGTAAATCAGGCGCAAATCATTCTACCTTATCGCCAATTTTATATATTGATCAACATTCTTATCAATATTCTTATTATTCATTTGTAACTAATAATAAAAATGTTAATAATCCAACGCACTCGTACACACTTTTATTTTACCTAAAAATTCTCTGCACAATGCTATCGGAAAAAAGGCGCGAGAGACTTATTTATCCTAAGTTTTTTAACAAAATGATAATATCAGTTTAATATAGGAATTGTCACCAGACATCCTGCTTTGCATTGAACAGGGTACTCTAGCGTTTACCGTATTCAACATACGGTATCGTACAAGCTCGGTAATGTCACGCGCGAGGGTATCAGTCCCATCGCTAGAGCCGTACATACGACCACGTGGGCGGTGCTTTATCGTGTGTTCTTTTCACGCGAGATTTACGCCGTCGACGACAATGAACTCGTTATCCCGTGGATTCCGTGCCGGTGGGATTTCCGATTACACGCGCGTCCGCCCCAAGGCCGATCGCGCCGTGATCGCTCGCTCTCCTCCACGTTGATCGTCTCCTACGATATCGATGCATCAAGCCCGTGTTGTCAAGATCGATACGATCGCGATGGTTTCAGTTTACTTGACCGTACGCGAATTCTCTCCCTCTCTCCTTTTCTCCGAAGCGATCGAACGATAAATACGAGCGCCGTCCGAGACGACTTTCGTCGAGCTTCCATTAATGAGGGACAAATGTGTGTCTTGTACTCACGCGTGTACAAAGTGCAACAAAAGTACAAAGACTCTCACTTTGATATAACATGTGGGAAAAAATTATCGCTACTTGTTTAACATCGTTTTTCAAATCCCGTGTAACGACATTGTTCTTATTGAACAGACAGAACGAGATCGGAGAGAGCGACGTTTCTAGGGGCTAGAAAATACGATACTTCAGTCTCTACCGCGATTATTGCGAGATGCAGGAGACACTAATTGGAAGATTTAATGGTACTTCAATATACAAAGCTAAGCATGTCGTCTGTCAAATTGTACGCTCGCGATACGTCGGGATTTTCACTCTCGCGCGACGTAGAACATCTTATCTGATACGCTTTACATTAATGCATCGCGATAAACGTCGGAAATAATCCGCGCCTTGACTATCGCGTAATGCGAGCACGACCGGTGGATTTGAATATTATGCAAGTCGTTATATTCGCCCGTCATAAAGCGACGTATCTGTTTCATCTGAGTAAATCTTTTCACAATAAAATTATTAATTTACGTGCGTGCAATCGTATTTGCGTAACTATGTTGTCTGAAAAAATAAAATGAGAACGTAAAGTTGCTGCTGTATTATAATAATTTCATCAAAAACTAAATGTTTGGAAAACAACTCTCTTATTACGTAACAATGTCCCGAGCAACAATAAGTTAAACGACGTGATAAGAAGTTAATACAGCAAGTTAATACAGTAAGTTAAGCGTCAAACGAAACTGTTTGTGCGTCTAATAGACACGAAATTCCGATACACCTTTCTTTAGGAATAGTACGTCACGCGAGATAAATTCTGAAGATGAATAATAATCTCTGTAATGTTTTACGGTCTCTTCGTTAGCTAGAGCCTATTAAATCCGCTCCACGTGGCACAGTACATTCAGTATAGTGGAACTCTATTCACGTTCACCTCCGAGAGTCTTTCAATTTCGCAAAATGCATTGTGCGCGGTAATACAATGCCGCAGAGGGCTCGGGGATAATCTCTTCTGCTGGATTACGTTCTCTATCTCGTATTTCTCTTATCCATCTTTTCTGGTACCTCAACGGTACATCATGTGATTAAACTTCTTGCTATTAATATCTGAAATCTATTTCCACGTTTCCGATTTCAATCCCTGCCCTCATAATCAATGCAAACCGATCGGCGCTTTTAACCGCACCACTACTAAATCTATTAAATCCACGCTGCTACTATATCTCGACTAAATTATTCGGTCAATAAAAATGACCGACGTATTTGAAATAAAGTTCTCCGACTTGTACATTTTGCACATTTTGTGCGCCTGCATAAATTAATTCTCGCAACTGATCATTACGTAGTAAGGCCAACATTAGTTTCTCACACACGAGTTGGACGAGTAATCGTCGTCATTTCGCAGTTCTGTCCTTCCAGTGCGCCTAATTCATAGCGATTTAGTTATACGTGCTTCTCTCAGTTTCAACATTTGCCGTTTTCCGGAACAGTCACTCGCGGAAACGGGCGCCTTCGTAGAAGCAGTTTGCACTGGCAGTGTCAACGATGATCGCGACAAGCGAGAAATGGCTTAGGCAGCGCAAAGGCCGGGAGGCACGGATGGTACGAGGTGCGAAGTTACGGATACATGGAACTGTATTCGCGGCGGGACGCGAGACGAAAGGCGACATGGCAAAAGGATGTCTCGAAGTGGCGAAGAGAAGAAAAGAGAAGGCGGAGAGAGGCACGAGGACGAGGAGGCGGAGGAGCGAAGTCGCTATTTATGCGTCTGACTCGAGCCTCGGTCTCGAGTTCCAGCGAGGGTACCACGGTCGGCTAGGTGGATACGTTTATTAGGCGGAGTGGTCGAAAGACGAGAGGGTTTTCGAGAGGAGGAAAGGGCGCACGAGCGCGTGAAAGGGCATCCACGTGGACCGCCCGCTTGCTCGGTGTGACGGGTAGATAAAGGCCAACTTACACGGCTCAAAATCGACGTTCCTCCCAGGACGACCAGGAAATTCAAATAAAGGCGAACGCACGGCCCTTCCACCTTTCCACCCTCGCTGACCTCAGCGTTTTCCAAGCTTCCCCACGTCAAGGGAAATAGAAAATGATAGTATTTTTACGGTCCGTTGGGGGTAAACTTGGATTTCGTAACGTTTTACAGGATTTGATGAAAAATTTCATTATATCTTTGAAAAAATATATGGCTATCAATATCCGACGCTATAAAAGCGTCAGATATTACAGCTTATTTAATATTGAAATTTATGTACGAGCTTGTTGTATTATTATTTTAGAAACGTGAAATTTTTGTGAAAATATTCGAGGATATCTGTATCATTACTTTGGATATATTACTTTTGTATTCAAATAATATGTACTTATTTGGCCCGGTGTTAGCTCCCGAGGGATTTAGTCGGGACTTGGAGTTTGTAATGAATAGCATTTCTCTCTCTCTCTCTCTCTCTCTCTCTCTCTCTCTCTCTCTCTCTCTCTCTCTCTTTCTCCTCCGCTTTCTCTCCGTTTTATCTGCCCTTCGCGGTCGTCGCAAACAACGGGAGGTGAATTAACATAGAACTGGTTAATGAGCAAAGCATTTTAACCCGCCTGCGTGACGTGCTCTAAAAGCAGACGCGACTCTACAAATCACAAAATCTTGCGAGATCTCACAAATAAGATCGCATTTAGTTAAGTGATGCAAGTCTAACATTGAGGATACGTGCGGTAAAAAAATGTAATTTCCATTCACAGTTATCTCCAGGTGTATCTTGTAATATAAAACGTTGGGTATCTCTAATAAAGTTCAACCAAAACCTTCGTTTCCCAAGAAGCTTAATCCGGCGTTACAAAGGTGAAAATATGTAGCACGATTATTAAAGGAGTTTATTAAACCCCAGCTAATCTAAGAGCTTAAGTTGTAATTTTTAGAATATTTTTGAAAATTAAATTTAGTCCTTACAGCCAATGATATTAATGAAATTGGTACAATTCAAAACTATTAAAACAAGTTTTTTTATTACAATGACAGACACAGAACAGTTGTAAAAATAGTACTATACCTATAGTGCCTGGAGTTTGTCATACTTTGCATCAGTAATTCCGAGTTAATAATGCAGGTAATAATAAGTTTGAGAATCAGTCAAAGAAATAAATTTCAAAAGCTGCAGGAGCTGCATAATGAACGGATTGATACTCAATTATTCGCAACGAATGCGGGAGTGTGCTGAAAGATTTAGTCGATCGACTAAAAATACAGCTTCCCGAGAGGCAAAGAGAATCCGAATTTACATATTTACCGAAACATTTCCACGGTAAATGTACTATCTCCGGTAAACATACAGCGAAGCGTTCAAAGATACGCGAGCGCAAACATGCAACTTCTTAGAGAAGAGGACATCGTCGAAGGCGCCTCCGGCAACGCTCGTACGTCACTGCGGTGAGCCTCGTAGCACAGAAAAAGAAAGAGAAGCGTATATGAGAAGAGAGGAGCGTTAAAAAATACATTCGCCACGTTAAAGCCGTTCGGTCAGCGCTTCTGGCCGACTGCCACGATGTCATTTCGCAATGAAGTACGTACTCGAACGAACGTGTATATATGCTTAAGCGGTGCCTACAATAAGATTTAACATATCGACCAATCACAATCAAAATTGCGGTCTTACTTTTAGAATGCTCAACTGTGATTGGTCGATATGTTAAGTCTTACGACTTAAAATCTCATTGTAGACACCGCTTTATGATGTCGGCTGTAAGATAAGCAAAGATCGAATATTACCGTGTTAACGTGATCAACGTTTGCGGGCCAACTTTATCTCGTTGTTGCGCGAAAGCTCCTCAATTGACTGATCGAACGGTTAGATCGCACGCAATCAAGTATTTAATGAATTTAACGTATTTTAGTGTATATTTTAAGAGTATTTGTAAAATGTCGATATCGGATGTGGAAGTGAACATTTTCGAAACGAATTTAAAGTAACTTGAAAACTATCAAATGTTATTTTAGCGTCAATAATTTCTAGCCATAGAAACCGAAATAAAATTCAACATGAAAATAAACACATTGAAAATCATTTCACATAACAGTAAATATCGGGATATTTTCGAAAAAATACTCGGAATTAACAAATCTGTAATCAAATTTAGTCGATTCGACTCGAACAGATAGAATATCTGATCAAATATTAGTCCAAATTTACTTGATATGTGTACACAAATAAAATAAATATATATATAAGAGAGAGCTATATAAAATAAAAATAATATAAAATAGAGAAATAAAACGTTTTTATACATACAAAAAGAGAGTCCTACTTCCATTTGTAGCGTTAGATTAGAATGACGAGCGGGACGTTCACGACGAAATTGTCGTCGATGAAAGTCCACTTGATGTTAAGTATCCATATATATGGTCGCTGATGTCGGATTATAGTCGCGCGAGAACAGGGGAACGCGAAATCTCGAGGGCTACCAATGAGTTGTGACGTGCTCGTAACATGGCCATCGTGTACCAGGCACGCACTAGAGGAACGATGAAGAGAGAAGCCGCAAAATACGGCGATATGCGGCGGGCTGGACATGTGGTTACGTAGGCGCGGCATTTCGACGCGGCGCGATCGTCGACGTGGGCGGAACGGAACTTCGCCGCTGTACCGTTTTCGCGATGGTTCAATAATGAATCATTTGTCTGGCGAACGGTATAAGCCGTATCTGGCAACGCGGTAAGAAGAGAGTTCAAGAAAGTACCGTGCACTTAAGATAAGAACGGTAAGAGACCAAAGATCGATTCTAACAGATTGCACTAATTGGATTCACGAAAAATAAATCACCTGAGATCCCTCGGATTACATCGAATTTCAATACGACTGTCCCTTAACGATTTCCCCTAAATCGTTCCACGTCCCATCCACACGTCCGCCTTGCCTTGCTCAATGAAGCAAAAACGCGATGAAAAATCAGGCTGCCTCATAAAACAGGCGGAGGAGCCGACAGGAAAATGTCGACGGCTTTGTCGCGGGCGGTGCCGCGCGATTAAGAGAGTGGATTGATACGTGAAACGTCCGCGAAAGAGCTATTATGCGCAATTAGGCGGCTGGAAAATAAGAGGCGGATGTCTCCTGCGTGTCGCTTATTACACGAGCGAGTTTATCGGAGCGGAGCCTGACAGCATGCGAAACAGCCGCACGAGACATGACGGAACCACGGGTGCTTACTCGCAAGAAACTCTACACCTTTTTATCTTTTAATTATATTTAATTGCACGTAGATAAAGCAATAATTCTAAAAATATATATGCTTTATAGATTAATTATTTCTATGACTCTTGATCAATTATATTTCTATGACTGGCTCTTAATTTACGACTGCAAAGACTTTTTCTTTGATTGTCAAAAGCGACATCGATACTGCGAATATCATTCGGTGTTCGCAAAAGTAAAATATCGCGTCTATATATTATTGGATTCAAACGTCGCTAGATGAGATGTGCCGCGACAAATCGGATTGATCCTGCGATGTGTTTGCCGAGTAATTGCTCAACTTTCCTACGCGTTCCGTTCCAACGGAATCCCGTGAGGATTTTAATATTCTCTTTACTTTTCCGTTTCTGTATCGTTCTTCCAACAGAATCGCTCGCGAGGCGAGGCCTTTAATAGTTTTGTTAGCTCTTTGCCGTTTCTCTGTCGCGAGCGAACTTTGTCACACTGAAGCGTATAATTACGAATACGCGGCGTTTTTAATATTTTTGCCGTTTCCTCGTTGACTTTCCGTCGCGACCGCTCGTGCCGCGACTGCGAGGTTCTCGATAATCCTTTTTAATTCTTTGTTTTGTTCCTTCTTCTTTATTAGTCTTTCCGTTTGTTAAGAAAGATTAAATGCATTGCTAACTAAGCGTTCATGTTAACACAAACATTAAAATCTTATTTTAGTATATAATAAAAGAGCAAAGCGCTCTACGAACAGAAATACATTTCTGCATTGCTGCTTCCTCGATGAAAATATATCGACATATTAGGATAGTTTGAAATATTTAAAGAATTTTAAACGCTAATAAATTTTCCACGTTTTTAATGATCTTTTACAATTTCCTGATGTTCTCTGTCCGGTAAATGATTAATGCTACGGAACGGATATTATCTAGTGACGTGTTCTCCATTACACTATCTGCTTTGACTATGATTGAATCGACCAACTTCCCGGACATCAACGGATAATAGAATGTAGCATTGGTCCGCAATTCGCGCGACGCGCATTTGGAAAACCTAATTAGGCTGGACAAATATGTAGCATCGATCCCACAGCGAAAAGCAATTACGTCTCTGTCGCTTCTCGATTTGTAGGTTTAATCGTCTCGACGAGTATGCAAACTGCCGAATAGCGCGTCGATTGCTGTATTTCGCTGGTAAATCTGTACAACCTAGATGTATACTCATGCGCGCGTTTATGATCCGATTAGAACTGGCGAAAAATCTATATCGGTATGCCTCGACGCCTATTTGAAAAATATTTGTGTATCGTAAAAAACAGACGTATCCACATGTCCGTTTAAAATGACAAATTTTTTTTACAAATTGAAAATTACATTGCATCTAATTTGTTATTTCTAAGTAATGTTAAACGAAGGAATATCAAACCAATATCGTTAAGAAAAAGGAATTATCATTATGCAAAAGTATTAAAAATATATGGTCCAAATTGTCGAAAAAAAAAATTTCAAATTGATAAAGAAGTTAATAATTAAAAAGAATGAAGATAATTTTGAAAGACTCACTTTATCGACCGAAAAATATGGTCGACATTTCTTTTGGTAAAATTTTATCCGCGGCAGTTTTATCGTTTCAGTATTACAAAAATTACGCACGAAACTGTATTTTATCGTGTGAAAATTCGTACGTATCTCTATTTCCGATGGCAGAATCTTTTTCGAGATGATTTTTTTTACAAATTAAGAATTACATCGCATTTAATTTAATCTAATTTACTATTTCTAAATAATATTAAATCAAACCGATATCGTTCAGAAGAAGGAATTATCATTATGCAAAAGTGCTAAAAATATATGGTCTAAATTGTCGAAAAGAAAAATTTCAAATTGATTAAGAAATTAATAATTAAAAAGAATGAGGATAATTTTGAAAGACTCACTTTATTGATCGGAAAATATGATCGAAGAAAAACAATTTCTTTTGGCAAAATTTAATTCGCGGTTTTATACCGTTTCAATATTACAAGAATTACGCACGGTACCGTATATTTTATCGTTGTGAAAAATCGTACGTACATATGTATCTCTATTTCCGATAGCGGAATCTTTTTCAAGATGATATTCTATGGTATGCTATCTGTGATATACATGCGTAACATTTCCTTTCTTTTACTTCCAAGTCGACGACTTAAACCATCGAATTGGAAAAGCTGAAAATAAAATTCAAATATATACGATGTTATTCCGTGAAGTCACATGCTCATGTTAGGTGTAGGATTAACATTAAACCGGGGATGTGATATTCTTGTTCTATTTTAAAATTCAAACATGCGGGAACACGCTTCCCGATTGAAGCACCCGGCTTACAGCGTTCCACTGTAAAATATTTCTTTTTACAGACGCGACATTTTTTATGGTAAAAAGAGAATATATCGTCGTGACGTAACGTTGCGCACACGGAAATTTCAGAGATCCAACAGACGTTCCAGCGCTAGAAAACTGTCGCGCAACTATTTCTGTCGTACAATTATTATACGATTCTATTCCACGCTGACGACTCTTGCGCCCGATTTCACATTATCCACGCACAGAAACAAGGCACGCGGTGTTAAGTGCTCGAGTGCGCTACACTCGAAACTGCGTCGGCAAACACACGCAGAGACGATTGCTCCCGCGAGTTTGCAAACGTGCAAGCATAATAGAGCAATTATACCCGATAAAATGTGAGAGGGAGGGTAGTCGTGACAGGGGGAGCTACGCGATCCGTTTACTTTACCGGCGAGCTTAATTGTGCACCGGCAGGTACCAATTTCTTGTCGCGAGATTATACCGCAGACGAGCCGCAGGCCGTTCACGACGAAGTACGTTTCTTGCTTTCCCTATCGACGTTTCCTTTATGTTTCTCTTATTCTCATATTATCTTAATGTGCCCTCTGTTTATACGCTTCTACCTTTTCATTCGTACCAAATTTCAGTGATATGCTTCAGGAAATTAAGCCGAGCCGTCAATTTGAGTTTCGAGAACGTAAGTAGACAGGAAAATTCTATTTCTTCATTCGGAGATAGGGTTTTATTTCCCGACGTTTTAAGATCTATTTGTCGAGATATTTAATCGTCTTATAAATTGATTTCCATTTGACCACCGTGGCATCTGTCATTAGGATTTAATACGATAAAAACGCTATGTATATTTGCCCGGGAGTCGCTCTTATTGCTGCGACGTCGACCTTCCGCGTTAGCTCCGAGTGCGATTTTATATTCCCGTCCTCTTCGATGTGATTTCCTGCGAAATCTTATTACTCGACGTCAGCGTTCAGCTTTTCAAGTGTTTTTATGAATATTCCGAACTCAGAAAAAGAATGCAAATATCGCCGCCGTAAACTTCGTTCGAGGAATCAATTATATCATTGGACGCGGTTCATTAGATTACTATCGTAATTACTATTATCCTCAACATGAAAATGTTCCAGCTAATGTACTAAGCGTAAGCTATATTTACGGCCGCAGAAAGTAGCATTCGACGCAATTTCGCATGTGCGCGCGCGTATTTTTACGAAATTCTAACTCCGTAACACGTCGCTGTGCAAGAAGTTATTATTTCAAGCCCGCTGTCTCTCTGCCAGAGATCGATTATTATTTTAATATCGGCTTCCTGACGAATAGCCGCTCCCGTCCTCGTAAAATATAATTGCGGCATATTCTATTATACAGTCGGGGCACGTTACGCTAACCTGCTTATTATCGCATTCGAATTATAGTGGAATAAATGATTTTATTAAATCCATCGTGAATTAATTGCATTAGATGGTTACCTGTTGGATATTCAATCAACGGCAAAATATTATAATTAATATATATACCATTTTTCATTCTGTCTCACGCATAATCCGCTTATCTTGAAAGGATACATATAAACAGATTTACAGAGAATATCGATAAAATTATCATCGCTTTATATTGATGTCATTAAATGTTAAATCGTGTTTCTCTCAAAGCTCCTCCTTTTTACGAATTATCTGTACGAGGAGGATATTTCTCGCCTAGTTGCGCCTTAAAAAAAAAAGTATTGCTTCTAATCTGTATCAGACGTGCTACTGAACGTTTCTCTCGTTTCTGAAGCTTCACGCAACATTAAGTCGCACTAAACGCGCGACACGTGAAAATCGTCGTTAGCCACGTGGAACATTCCACGCTCTAAATTTAAGTCGCGAGTAAAGCTCTCCACAGAACGATACACCGATCGTCCATCCGTTCCATCCGCGCGACGGAAGAAGAATGTTGTTTTTTAGGGCGTTCCGACTTGAAGCTCGCGTCGCCGTTGTTTTACGGCCTTATACCGGATTCCGTCGACCGATTAATTTTCACGGGCGTAAGAAGATATTTACGAGGCAACCATGTGCTATCGCTTATTTCGCCACCCCCCCCCCCCCTCGGCCCTTTCCGGTGACCCGATCTTTCCTTAAAATCTCCCTGCTCATTCGCTCGCGCTCGCAAGTATTTTGCATAAATGCGATTTTAGGCGGGATCATCGTCGTCTCTGTCTATACTTTAAGCAGGGCTTAAAGTCCAAATTCGGGCCGCTGGGGAATTAGACATCTGAACTGAACAGCAGTTCGAGGACGGCTTAAATTCTTCACAGCTGCGGGTTACTTCGAGTTTAAGCTAATCTGGGTATATGGTGAGAGTTAATTGGAATTAGCCTAGATAGAGACGGTGCATATAATAAGACGATTTGAATTCCTATACTATGCCTCATCGTTACTTAGAAGATACGAGCGCGAATAATACTCTTCGAAGAAATAGAAGAGTAACGGAAGAGCTATTGTCTCGCGGAAAGATAGTTAACTCGATCGGTCTATTATACTGATTAGTAGTCAACGCAGACCGCGGTTCTCTTTCACCCGTTAATAACCGCCGCGAACTCGCGGAAGCGCTCGATCGAACCTAAAGTTAAACGACGTCGGCGCGGGGGGTTGTCATAAAACTCGTTCAATTGTTCCGGTTGAAAATCAAAGCGGCTTATTTACCGCGCCGGACAGGTGAAATTGCGGACGAAACATTTGTCCGGCGGCGTCGACAAATAGCGAAACCAGGAATAATCCGCAGCGATGATAAATTGGGAATAATGGAGGATAAATAATAACGGTTCGTATGTGCGCTGTGCAACGATCCTCGCGCGACCCCCTCGTTATCGTTCTCGCCACTGTAAATTTCCCACACGCCCCGACACGTTCCCCAAGCTATCGCGCCGTATACAGCGCGATCCGCGGCTGTATATCATTTATTCTTACTTTCATGCTGCTGCCGGCTTTTATCGTGAAACGCGTTATTCGTTCCGTATTCCCCCGGGTGAGCAGCTCGCTTGCCCACCGCTGTTCCTTTTTTCAGTGTTTTTCTTTCCGCGTGTGCGGCCCTCGGTATCCTGATTCCACCATTTCCTGCTTCCAGCACGGAAAACGCCGTTTGCGGAAGATTCTGTCAACCGGGAGTCTGTCATTGTCTCCAACAACGGAATTGCTCGCGCGCGTCTCTTTCTCTTTCTCTCTCTCTTACTTGCGTGCTGCCTTCGGAAAGCATCGCGTTCTCCGCAAACAACTGTGGAGGCTGTGCCGCATATCCGAACTGTCTACATAAGCAATTAGCGGAATTTCTGAAGCGCGATTCTCTAGAGATTTCGATGAAAGAATACCATAATTATGCGGAGAGAAATCATATTACTTGTTTTAACATTAAACATTGCATACGATTTTCTGAAGATGAAGAATAACAATTTCTGTTGAATTCATTAGAAAGTATATCTAAGTCAATAATTTTCGTCGCTTAAAATGAAAAACTAATAACTTCTACGAAAAGATATAAACTAGATTTAAATAGATTTTATATAATTCGAGAATTTTTTAAATGCACGTTACACGTGCGTCACATTTCAGAATACGCTTTATATTTATATTCCTTTTACATTGTTTTAAGAGTCTTGTTACTATCAGACATTATGATATATTGCGAGGAAAAGACAGAATAAGATAAAAGTATATTGTGACGGTTACTACAATATATTTCGATAGTGATAGAGTCAGCATTCCTTCTCGGAAATAATATCGTCCATAAAGGATCTTGAAACTCCCAACTTTGGGTGTTAGAACCCAAACACGCATTTTCTTTCCGATCCATGGTCGTCGACCGTTTATCTTCCTGCGGGAAGCCATCTCGCACCCTTCGTGAAGAAAGTTCACCCTCCCGACACTCGAGATAGCCATTAACCCCGAAAAAGCCAGATGCGATTTTCTCGACGGACTGGCAGAAATTAGTTCGCGGTTACTTGGTGAAAGGCAGCACGCGTCGCACCATTTATTAGATCGTCTGGATTACGAATTGCGAATATCAAAGTCTCGGCAAACTTGGCACTTTAGCACTTAGTAAAATGTGGCCCCATTTTTAATGACACTAACTAAACTAATTGATACTCACAGAATAATAATATAAATCAAAATCAATATAAATCAGAATCAAAGAATGTAGACTCTTGGAGAATAACATATATATTTTAGCCGTAAAATATAAAGTTATATTCACAGTAAAACTGTCGTATTAATCAAGTTTTGTTATAAATTGGAGATATAACGTATATATTATTTTCGTTGTTTCAACTATACAGTTGTACAATACTTAAATTGCATCGATGAATTAGGGATCAATAAGATAATGTTCGCTTATTTATCGGATGATATCTTATATTGGAGTGAAGCATAGCAACAAATTACGTATGCCATATTGTCCATACTCAGCCTTAAGTATTTCTATCCGCTATTACGACGGGAGATACAAGATCGACATCTTAATCAGCGTCGGTAGACGATATAACACGAGCATGTTGGCAAAGAGGAGGAGGAGGATGAGGATGAGGAGAAGGAGGAGCAGGAGGAGGAGGAGGAGACGGCGCGACGCGAATGGAGATGACGGAAGACGGAGAGACGATACACGCTATATAGATGGATGCAATTTATTATGTCCTTGAACGAGCAGCGAACGCCCGCTCGAACGTGGAACGAGTCACAAAGTTTGCGCGCTTAGACAGTACGAAATACAAGGGACAAACTACGGGGAGTAATAAAGTTGCTGCGACGTGGCGGCTGATTTAATAGAAAATATGCAGATTACGGCGGCGCGAGCGGCGCAAAGGCCAAGTTAAATAAGGAAGGGGCAGGCGCGCAATGATGCGCCTCCTGCGCCTTTACCGAAGCCGCCCTAAGCACCGTCATTAAAGTAATGGAATGCGCGAGCAACATTTCGCACGCGTTAACTCTGTTTGGCGTTGCGAGATTCCAGATTATAGCCGTAGTCTCTCTACTGTGTGCTAATTCATTAGCTTCTGTGATAAAAATGATATCTGAAAGTGCTCGGTGACTGCGAGACGCAAGAATTGTTACCAGCGTTCACCGGGAGTCGCTAATACACGTTTATTCGATTGGCGAGAAAATGCGGTACAAGCGTTCCGTATCAATTTTCGAAAGTACCCAACACGTGGCGGAAATAAAATTCCTCGAAAATATCTGAAACGTAATATGAGAATATCTACTATAGCAGCGACATGTGCGGAATGGTGAAACCTTCGATTGGAAAAGGGAGAACCCTTCGTCTCGAAACAAGCAATACCCTCGAAACACCCAGCTTCGAAGCAGGGGGTTGCGCCCGACACGCGATAAAGTGGGCGAGCTATCCGATTATTTGAAACACAAATCCTACGTAAAATTAATAAAGTTTCAATTGCCGTCACGTTGTATTTCTATCTAGAAGCAACGCTAAACGACACGCCATACTCTCGTGGAGGGTAAATAATTTCGGCAAGTCGCAGGGAACGCTCCGTTCTGGCAACCCGCGTAATTCACTCGAGAGTGTGCACGCACAGTACGCGGAAACCAGAAGCTCAAGCAACTCGCAGGAAAAAGAGCTGTTTGCTCCCGCCTGTTTCCCTTTTTTCCCCTCCCTCCTTTAATAAGGCGCCGTCTTTGATGTGCTTACGCTCGCTTACGCTCGCTCTCGACTTTGCGTACGCACCGGCTTCCGACCTCGGCCCCGATACGGGGAGAATTTCGCCAAGGCGGACGTGCCTCGGAGTCGTGCACGCAGATCTTGGCAGCGAAAGACGGGAATTTCACGAGCGATAATAATCCTGCATTTTCTTCTTAAGTGAATTATAAGACGAAGGTAAAAGAAATGTATATTGTGAGGATTGCAATAATAAGAATTGTAATAAAACTTATAATAATAATAAAATTGTAATAATAGGAAGAAAGGTGTACGTGGGTTTATTGAGCCGGGCTCCGACAGCTATTATTGTTATAACAAATTATTCTCGATCCAGATGCGAGCTCGCAGCTTGGCCATGAGTAAAGCGCGCGTGTGAGTGAGTTCGGCGAATACGAACGTGGGTGTATAGCGACGGTAGAGGAATTTCAACTTGTCTCGTCGAGGAAACGAGTAAGTGCTCTCGTTGTTGCACGAGCTCTACTACGTGGCCGACCTACGAAGCTACACACCGTGTCTAGCCTGCAATACGACGCCCGCAGCACTGTGTTCGCGCTGCACTTACGCGAGAGCGACGCGCATCGATCGGGGTTTAATCTCATTTTAACCTTCCGAGGCACATAGCGTGCAACTTTTAAAACTGCCTCTAAGGATCCGGGATCCATCGCCGAAATAAAAGCTACGTATCCGTGCAAATTTTTATATCGTTGTTGCATTCGTTTAGTTATACTACTTGCCGCTAGTCGTCCAATAAACTTTATTTCGGCGAGAGTAATATAAAAAAGATAAAGAGCAAAAAGAGAGAGAGTGCATATACTTTAGTGGAGCTCGTTTAATGTTATATGCTTGCTAAATAATTTTAATGCGACGCACATTATGAGAGAGCATTATTTTGCATCCCTATTATCCACGCAAGTTTACGTGATAATTCCGCGTGTAATCTAATAAAACGAAATGTTTAATAACGTGGAAATAATTTAGTCTATATCTCAGGAGATTAACTAAACGAAAATGTCTTTAGTCGATTATGTAGTCGGGTTATTCGACCGTATATTTGTTAAATTTAACATATAAATTCAAGTTTAAATCTTTCAATTCAATTAAGCTTCGATTAGCTAATATAGGACTTCGCGCGGGCTGTAAATTTCTGTAAATTCCTTACGCTCTATATCGTCACAATCGAGTTATCGCAACTGCTATAGCTGTTTGTAGCGTCACTACAAACGTACCACCCTCGGTTTCCCCACCTTCGACATCGCTCCGATCGCGATTCTCGGACGTTTCATTAGCCTTAACGATCCGCGAGAGAACGGTTAACGCGGCGATACGTGAAGGTGACGTTTGTGACATCGCGGGGCTGTGAAATGCCAAGGAGACTCGGTAACGTATATTTCAGGGTTTACGAGCGTCGTTGGACTGCCGAACAAACGAACGGACGGCGCTTCTCTGCGGCGCCACGAGTGTCGAGAATACAATAAAACGTCGCATAGATGTGTATAAAGGATGATTGCTGAGCGCGAGCGGATTTCTTTTTTAATTAAGAAATAAAAGCAAAAAATGAGCTTTCGCTAACCTGTTTATGTTAAACACGAGTCCAATTCTTTTTCTTCTTATTATTCTTAAATTAGATTTTATCTTGCCCCCATTTTTCCTCAAATGTTTGTCGCACTATCTGTCACGAAAACGTGAATATATAATGCATCAATATGAATGTCCACAGTATACTGAGCTTGGGTCCGTAGATTTACTAGGACCAAATGACTGTGAAGATCAGTCATCTCTGCGAGGACGAACGGATTTGTTTGACATGCTGCCTGCCGTGGCACCTAATAAAAGATGCTAATATATATGCCTCCCTCGAGAAACCGGCGAGCGCCCCGAGACAGTCGGATAGACGTGAGCGCCTATAACTCAGACGACAGAGAAACAGAAATCCAAGATGTTTAGAACACCCGGAAAGTTCGGGAAGAGAGAGAAAGAGAGAGAGAGAGAGAGAGAGAAGAATTTGAGTGTTTAGGAAACGGCGCTATGTCGCGTCTGTCGTGAGGCGACGAGAATAACGACGCAAGAAACGGGAGACGGATCATGTCCAAGAGAGTTTGCGTTCCTCTCTTCGGCCAAAGTCATCGCGGTGCTAATTAATTCATACAATGAAGATTTTTACGTTTGCAAATAGAAGAAGAAGCAGTCGGTTTGCTTAGCGTGTTCATTCACTATCCTTGATGGTCTATCTTGGTCTATCCTTGGTCTATCTAAGATACTTCCATCTCCATTTGTCCACAATTTTTATTAAGTAATCGTTCCGTTCGTTTTACCAAGCCAGAGAAAATGGCTTTTGGTCGAGAAGAGACGTTGCCAAGATAAGAGTAATTTCCTGGCAGTCTTTCGCTCCATGTTAGCGAAGGAAAACCCAAGGAAAAGCGCCTGTGTAACGTAATGATGATAAAGAGACCTGGTGCTTGTCACTATTATTTACATGATAATTTTTCATTGTATGTACAAGACGTTGCATAATAAATGAGTGAAATTTAAATAATAAATTTTCTTTGATCTCATTTCAGTATTAATTCCACCTTAATAAATATTTAACGCGGATGATACCATTTGTCGCAACTGTTCGATTAAATATCTCTTTAAAATTAAACTCTTAATAACATTCGACAAAGGACAAAATTTCTCATGTATATTAACGAGTAATATTATAAAAATTAATATAACGAATTGTCACTCGTACTACTCGTGCGATATCGGAGTTCTAAGCATTGTTTTGTAAAATACGACAGGATAGATGGAAAAATCGGGGAATTTATGCGATATCAAAAAATTGGAAGGATCAACCGAACGTTTTGCGAGGGAAACGACACGTTCATCAGGATCGGTGCGCAAGCAGAATCGGCGCTATGGAATCGACAATGGCGCGCTCGTAACTTCGGCGCGGATTATCTCGATTCTGCGTTACGAGCACGCCCTATGTCGCGCCCTTTCACAGTCATATCTGCCTCCACACCACCCTTCGTGGGCCGTTCCCACACACGGGCGTTACATTGAAATCCCGCAAAGTCACTTAACGTCGAACGCCGGCGGTTTAAGGTCCTGTAACATCGCCGGAAACAGCGTAATAAATTCCGCAGATAAGCGCCACCGGCGCAGCATCCGCTCTCTCTTTCTCCTATATGTATGCAAAGAAACCACCATGGCGCATCCCCCGTTTACCGTGTAACTTGTCCTCTCTCGCGGGACGATGACTCTGTTCTCGTGCATTTGGCCTCGCCGCTGATAACGTGCCTCCAGCTCGATCGTGTTCGTTGCTCGCATGGGTCTTTCAACGTCTGGAGAATTTCGCGCGATACAAATAAACCGGTTATTGCGAAAGCGTAACTCAGATTTGCAGCGAAATTTAGTCACGCATCGAACAAGTGAAACGAGAGTTAATAGTCGTTAAAGACTCTTTTAGCACCTGTTGTAGACATTTTGTTCACAGAACATATTTAGAACGTATTTTTAAAAGAGAAAATAATACTTATAAGAGTTTCAAATAATGCATCGTAATCATTTTCACTTGCATATCAATGTAAGAAAAATGTATAAACTTTTATTTGTGTGTTCTTAACAAATATAAATAATATATAAGATTTTAAAATAATATAAGGTAATTGGGGTAAGATGCCAAATGGGGTAAGATGCCAAGCAACCATGATTCAGAATTCGTTTATAAGTTTATAAGTTAACTATCACTATATATATTCATTTTATACACTGAAAAAAAAATTCTTGGTAAACTTGTGAGATGCATTTAGTATACTTTCTTTTGAAGTATTTGATTATTATTACCGTTTATAATAATAATAACAAAACATTTTGTAATAATTATAAACATTTGTAATAATTATAAAAGAGCAAATTTGGTTTAGTTGAGCCAACTAAATTATGTAATACTTATTATATGTTTAGTTGAAACTATTTCACCAAGGTGCTCGGTAACATTAACCAAGCCTGGATTTTTATAACCAAGCCTTTCTTTCAGTGTTTTCTAATACTGTATTCTTCAAATAACAAATACATTTAATTAATCGAAATATATATATTATTTCTTTTATGAATTAAATACAAAATATTTGGCGTCTCCCCCCCCCCAATTACCTTGTAAGATCTTTATCTGTATAACAAAACACGGAAATAAAAGTATAAATAGCATATATTGAGATGCATGCAGAAGATCAATATTAAATAATAATAAATCCGTAAATCTTTAGTTCAATTTTCGTAAGGATATAATATGTCTTTTTCATCCTTCCTTCCTTTTATCAAATCCTTACACGAATCATGCTCGATTTCGCGTCGTCCCGCTCTACGTGGCAATTTTCGAGAAGGTAGCTTCAACGTCGGACCTATCCGCAATCATGTGCAATCGGTAACGATCGATCGGCTGCTCACTCTGCGAGCCGAAGGAAGTCCTCGTCACGAACCAAACTGATTGTAACGCGAGTCGTAATACGCGTACGTGTACGACATCGCGAACGCGACCGAGCGCGACGAATCGAACGAGCCTCGCGGAAAATATCCGTACGTGAGCTCTCGGTTATGGTCGGTTGCGCGAACTGTTAAACCGCACCGCACCGCACCGCTTCGGGACCGCATCGCACCGCACCGCACCGCACCGCGCCGCATGTGGTCACATGCTGTTCGCCGAGCGCAAAAGTGCCGACGTGCGCCTTCCTTTTTTTTCCTTTCTATCCTAAATCGCTGACATCGCGCTCAAATACGGCAGCGGACATGAGCGTCAGCCGGTGATATTTCCCCTGCGCCCGCTAGTTTCGGGAGAAAGATTCGCGTTTTCGCAAGCTGTGTGTGATAACGCGGAACCCAATAATTGCATTAACTTCCGCCAGTTTGCCGGGGCGTGAGAGCGAACCAGTCACATTAAAACCGAGGTAACGATATCGGTTTTCCTGTTTAATTAACTTTTGTTTAAATTGAGTACATTCAGCGGGCTTCTTTCGAAAATGGTAAACTAGGCATCCAAATTAGCGCTGAAATGCCACAACTCTGTTATCCAATTAATTTTCATTTACATCGTTTAGCGAGCTTGTTTTGTAAGAACCAAATAGAAATGCAAGAACAGAACGTGAATTACGCAGCCAAGAAAATGATGCTCCGAATTAATATTAGTTTTCCTAATTAATTCTCATTTCGATCAAATATATAATAACGAGGATTTACTATGAAAATAGTGCAAATTAAATGATGTTGGGGGTGCCAATTTCGCGCATTACCGTCACGAGTATGAAAATTAATGCGCTCTTAATTTTAACGTAAAATTCGACTTCCGACATTTTCGAGATAAATGGCTCATATGCTCACGCGGCGTTGCATTATTCACAAAGAAAGAAATACGTAAACACGGGTGCATAATAAACGCATAAACAACGGAAATTATCTCGGGCCGTGTTTCGCGCCGTTCGCCGGTGCCCTTGATATTGCGTATTACAAACGAGATGCATGCCCAACGTAGCCGAGAAACTCCTCCCTGTATTTTTACACGTATGCGGAGACTTATCGCCGCGACGGCGGAAATTAACGAATAAAAAAAAAGAGAAAGACAGAGAGAGAAATGGCGATGCGCTTATACGCAAATAATGAAGCAGCCGACACGGCTCCAGTATTTACCGTGCAGGAACGGACGCTGCGCGAATCGCGATTGCGATAATATAAAGCCGTGTCGGTATGTACCTATGCAAATGCCACCGTGTCGGCCGACGTTTTTTTTTTCTTCCTTTGCGCCGTCGTAATCGTTTTCCCGCGCGGACATGGCCGTGGCGTATCTCCGATTTTTCTTCACGGTCGCGTAAGATCGATCGTTATCGATCCATCACGGCGAAGTGCGCATTAGCGGCGCGAGGCCGGACGAGGAGACGAGAAACCGACCTGTCGAGTCGGTTTTATCTGTTCACGCAGAACTCCGCCTTTCTTTACCCTTTCCCCTTTTACTACGTAATGCTTTTCGTTTAACGAAGTACGATCGCCTGGGGGTGTCTCCCCCCACGAATTAATCCACGAAAGCTGCACCCGACCGCCCGATATGCCCGACGGCGTTTCGTCGCAACGCGAACGACCGACTCCTGCTTAATTAGGTAAATAAATTTTCGTCGCGTCTCGTCGCTTTCGTCGAGCCGTCTCCGAGACGGTTCTCTTGTAAGAGACGAGGGCCGCATCGCGCGTCGGTCGTCGATACACAAGGCGGACGCGTAATTAATTCACGCGCCCGTTACTTATCCCTCCGAGAGGGGACGAATTTGTTCCTCCGGCTACGGGGCTTAATAGGTCGCGAAGAGACAGGTAACGACGGATCCGGCGAGAAGGCAGTAATAATCCCGACGGGCGCGGGCGCGAAACGAGACGCGCTCATCGAGGAAAAACGTCGCCCAGGATCTGTCGATTACTCCTAAACGCGCTAAATTATTACTAGCGCCTCGAATAATTGTCGTTTCACACATTTACAGTAGAGACCCTCTAATAAGAGTCACGAAATAACGTCAACGTTAGGTCGGTAACGCCATTTTTCAGTAAAAAATAGCCATAGCACGGAATTTAATTTTTTAAGCGTAGTTTTTCAAATAAAAGAAATAAGTTCGACGTATAATAAACTTTTATATATTATATTACTTTAATAAAAGGTTCCAATTTCGTCCTACATTGAATATTTTACTCTTCACTCGGGATCATGGGGAAAGACTTTCATAAGACGTCTTATGTCCCGATTTTGGACATTGTGTTGTCTGGGACCTTTCTTTGATGAATTTTTATTGTTTGATGTAGAACAATTCATTATTTGACACTTTAGTTAAGGTTGTTTCAAAATACAGATACAACCGTGCGCTGGCATACGCCAGCATCAGGCATATGCACAGTCACCATATGGTGACTGTAAAAGTACTATTGGTCTATATTTACTAGTTTGCTGAAAAATGGTAACACCGATTAAAATTGGGAACACTATTTCGTGACTCTTATTAGAGGGTCTGTACAGTCTATAACAGTCAACTAGAATTTAAAAAATGATTTCAAAATTGTATTGCGTGTAATAAAGAGAAATATAAGAAACAAACAGCTGTTAGATCGCTAATCGTACATAAGCGCGAGCGAGAAGAAACTCGATCCGGAATCTCAAGTTCGAGCGAAACCGACCAGGGAAATGGTACTCGTGTTCTTTCACTATCGTAAGTATTATCGCGGCGAGAAGCGCCGTGGAGGGGAGGACTGTATGAGGTACAACAATCACAATTTCAGGTCTCGCTGCTAAATGGCCGGCCCGCGCGATAAGGAGGCTGCAGAACAACGGGTGCGCGTCGTTCGTGGAATTACACTCGCGCGGAAAGTTTTAATTATCCGGGAGACGAGTAGCGGGCGGTGTTCCGCGAGCGGCGGAGTTTCCGCACCCGCCCGTCCGCGGTATCGCGGCTTCGCGGCGACGGCAGCGGCAGCACGTGCTACCTCTAACGAAGTTTCGCGCGCGCGCTAGTTTGCAGTTAGTTTCGCGAGTAAATACAATATCGTCGTGTAAGCGGATGACTTTGCCGCGGCATCGACGACGCACAGCGGGCTCCGGAATAAAGCGTCGAGCTTCCTGGGTCCTTCCGCCGCCGTGTCGCCCTCGCCCCCGTCGTCGTACATTTCCCCGGGTCTCCCTTTCCTTCCTACGGATGCGCGTGAGAGGATGCGGCTGCATCGCGAGAGGCAGGAAGAAAGTTTACACGCGATTAAGCTCTCGTTGAATACACGACTATACGGTATTCCTATTGCGCGATTCACGATCCCTCTTAGCGATAACTACACAGAAAGAACGATTTTGCTGAAGTATCTAAAAATTTAGCCAGATAGAGATCTGAAAATAATTTTGTTGGAACATAAAATTAATTATACAGGATGCTTAAGCATAATGATACTGCTGCAAAAACATTTTGACGTTCTAGCAACTAGCCTGAGTGTCATAGTTATTTTGATGGTACAACAAAATTATTTTCAGATCTGTATTTGACTAAATTTTTAGATATTTCAGCAAAGCCGATCTTTCCGTGTATCATTCGGCTGGAAGCCCTGAATTGAAATAGGATTTTTATGGGGAATATTGTTACGGCGAATAAGATAAACGCTTGTTCGCTTATTCAATGTTCACGATTCGCTTAGAGAACTAATTTAATTAAACTTAATTAACATTGTCTGTCAAATATTCTTACAGTTAAAAAAAATAAACGTCGTACAATTATGTCAACGACGAAATTGGTTCTTGCTGTCCGTGAGAACAATAAGTTAGGATGACAGGTCCAAAACTGGTTTCGGAGCGACGGACATGTGCTTTCGTGTTTGCTGGTTACGGGTGGTCGTGAATAATAGCTGACGAGTAGTCGTCTTGATATAACGTCCGTCAACTCGACGTAGGAAGTCCCGTCGACGGGATATTTTGGCGTATGTCCAGCTGTATCCCACGAAACTCGCAAACTTGTATACAGGAAAGAGCAGGAAACACAGAAGTTGCATTTGCATCTTGATTTTTAAGAACGGAGAGTCATACAAGTAGAATAATTAAAAAGATGAGAATATGAGAATAAGAGAAAAGCAATCATAAGACTAATAAAACAGCTAATTATAAGACTAATAAGAGAAACATCATCATGAGAATAATAATCACCAAGATAGCGAAGAAACTTAAGATTTTGATTGGCTCTTAATAAAAGATCCTAGCGATATGCAGCGGAGAATATTATGTTCACTATATTATACAGGCACGTCAGAGGATGAATAGATATATCTGCGAACGGATTTAACGAAGGCAAGACGTATCCGGCTGATTGAGTTACCTATCTCTATTCTTTGTTGAGTTTATCGTAATTGCATTGCGGGCGCGCTCTAATATCTCGAACGATTGAGCTAGGAAAGGTCGGTAGAAAGGGTTCTAGCGTGGAGATAATTAACTTTCTATTCGATCGCTTCGTCTGTTCCTCGTTACTCTCGACGCCGCTATGGACGTTTACCACCTATTTCCAACGGTTTGGATCAATTTTAAGACTATTATATCAAACAACGCTCGTAACTTTTAAAGAACCAGTGATTTCCGATGATTCGTTCTAAAAATACTCAGCGTAAAAAGATTTCGTAAAAGTTTTTATAAAAAGATTTAAATGCAGACATATTCGCGCATTAACGTTTGAAGTTCAACGGCTGGATTATTAAACAAACCAAGCGTTACGTTACCATGCCGTAAATTACTCATGTGGCCTAGAATACTATTCCATAATTCTCCTCGGAGAGAACTTTAGGACGCTATGCCTCAGTTTTGAGATACGGCCGCTTCGTTTCATAAAAAGGACGTCCAGTTATTCTTGCTGGTAGGTATCCCTGCCGCGAGTGTCCACGATGAATTTCCGCGATCGCGGTAAATCCCCGGAACGTATGAACGGGGAAACCTCTCGACGTGTAACGCCTTACAACCGTCGGTCGTCGCGCGTTCGCAGCAACGGCGCGGAACGAATCCGAACATTTGTATGCGCCCGGTTACAATCCGCGAGCATAACATCCATCTCCGTGCCCGGCGGACGACTGTTGTTTAACCCCGTTCCCTTAAAATGACGAGTCGTGCTCGTGTCTGGTAGCGACGGTGGTCTAAAAGCGGCCAGAGACCGAGTGACACTTGTAATCCTTTGAAGTGATATATGCAGTTTGTTATACACGACCATTTTATACGCAAGTTTGGAGCCGTAAGCGTCTCGACAGTCGTCGTATGTTTTATGACGCTCGCAGTATGTAAAACAATTATTGTGCACAGCAATTTAGAAAGATGATGATTCGTTTTCAATATTCGTACGCAAATAAAATAGTTTCCTCTATCTCTTGCATCCGGAAAAATAAATTACCTGTCCTCGACAAGTTACGCTCTCTCAAGTGAGTTTTTCCGTATACATTTTTCAACGCGCATCAAACTCGAGACTAATTAGGCAACTGCAGCTCGATCTCAAAAAACGACAGATGTCGAGGCAAAGAGTTAACGTGCTAACGGCCGCTCGATCTCTGCCCGAGAGGATCCAGAAACAACCAATCTCCTCGACATAATTAACTCACTTAACGTGCGCGCCGTGCTCCGTTTATTTTCGTTGCGTTAGCTGTTCCGGGCGCTTTGAAGACCGCCGCCGTCGTGGATTTAAAAGAGCCGTGGAAGTGCTTCGGGCGAGCGAACACGAGCGTGGGAGGAAATCCTTGCGGCGCTACGGCGTGCAGCATCTTCCGGCTAAACATTTGCCTTTAGGAGAACAATGCGATGCGGGGGAATCGGTGATCTGCATACACCGTCTTTAAGCCGCTTAACGTCAGAAAGCATTCCCGACGTGCGTCGCGCCGGGTCGGCTCGGCGTATCGCAACGTCGCAAGCTAATCGAGAGACGTCCGAGAAGGCCGTGATGCCGATCGGCAGCAGCGAAAAGACCATGTTTTCCAACATGCAATTAATCTCTCGCGCAATTAACCCGCCATCGTGCAACCGGTTTATTTTCAGCGCCTCGCGCCACTTTATTTTTACCGGCTGACGCTTTTACCGATCGCCCCCGTTTTTTCTCATAACAATCCTTCATTTCTAGACACCAAAATATTTTACCAGAGTATCTCCCGCGACAATATTTATTCTGCTATTTGGAGAAACTTGTTATTTTTTAAGACGGAACGAACGAACGGTCGTCACGGTTTATTATTTTATCGGTTAAATATGTTAGGCTTTTTGAGCAATATAATCCACTCTTTCACGCGCGTGACACAAAGTCTTTGAATAATTCTTCAAATATATAGCGAGGAATTTTTTAATTTTAATAACACGATTTTTTCCCCTTGATATTCCTAACTTACTTTCATAAAGAACAAGAGTCAGAAGATACACGATCTGTCACCGACGTGAGTCAGCTGACGTGAAAGTTAAATATTACTTCATTTCCAGAGTCAAATTTTCAGCTCAATGCGCCGTGATATAGCGCGCCGAAATCACGGAAGCAATATCCGACTTACGTTCGTAAAAGTCAGCGAGTCGTCGCGTGTAAACGTCATTTCGTAACTCCCTTTCGTAAAAAGTTTCCTTAATATCCGCGGGACGCGATCGCGTACTTTTCTCAGCGGGACAAGCAACATCTTGCGGCGAGGGGTTTGCGGTTGTCGCGACGACACGACGACGGGAACCCGGGCATTTGCATGCGCGGCTTGCAAGTTGCTGCAGTGTGTACCTGTAACAGCAGCATGCACCAGGGACAACGACGACAACAACGACAACGACGGCGACGACGACAACGATGTTAAGGTCACTGCACCGAGAAAACACTAAGCGTAAAGAATGTCGGCACCGCGGAGCGCGCATAAAACGGGGATCCCTTATAAACGGCCTGGCTTTCATACTTTAATGTAACGAGGACCGGTCTCGGCCCCGCCGGTTAATTTTCCGGAAGTGGCCGCTCGGAGACCGGCGCGCGGCGTTAAATAATCCAGAATTTCGGCGGAATGCGAAACCGCGTCGCGCTGTCCCTCCCCGGGGAGTAATCGCGCGGATAACGCGGATAAACGTTCCATTTTAATGTCTTGATACGCGGCAGACGCGACTCGCGCTGATTATAACTGCTTACAGCCCGTTACGGATTATCCCTTAATCTACAACGTGGGTATACGCCATCGTCCATATTTCTTCCTTTCATTCCTGCTATCTTTGAATGTTGATCAGCAGCGTTCGCTTAGTCTCGAATCATCTTTCGCTTACATATTTTCGCGAACATATTTTCATAACTTTAAAGATAAAAAATGTATCATTATAAAAGAGTTTTGTAGAGAGAAGAAAGCTAACTAGCTCGTAAAATGTTCTTTTCGGATGTTTTTTCTGTGACATTTTCCTTCTATCTGTAACTCATTACGCGCGATCTCGAGATTCACGGTTAAAACGTACAATGGATGGTGTACACATGATATACACTTGGAATATTGCGAATATCAAAATAAAAAATTTTTTGTGAGAACGGTTTTAATAACTGCGCGATACATGATATACCTACATGTAAATAATACGTCATCGTTGCAATTGATTCGAATAACACGACGTGGCATTTGCCGTTATACACCTAATAACAAGCAACAGAGAGAGCATATATGTCTATTTAAAAGCGAACACGAGCTATTATTTATATACGGGCTATTATTTGAAAGTTAATGGACGTTTATTGCGCCAGTGAGCGCGATCGAATCATTCTCTAAACAGACAACTGCTGCGGGAATTAAACCTCGTTCGATGCAGGGAACGATAATTCTCGTCGCGGCAGTCGATCTGCAAACGCCATCGTAATCTCACGGCGATTCCCATTCGGGAATGGCGGGGGAATATAAAGTGAGGAGAGACGACGAATTTCACGCGCTCGTGAAAAGTCGCGGCAATAACGACGTCGCGTGTAATTAACGTAATGGCGCGCCGTGACCGCGCGGCGACGTCGAAGCCGGCCATTACCCTAACGATTCGCCCCGTAATTCATTCTAAGTAGAATCATTCCCAGGCTCGTTTCCCGACCGGCCGGCCGGTCGGGAGGAAACACGATAATCGGTCGTTGCGCGCCTACGTGCGATCGCCGATAATACGTCGCGCGAGGGAGGAAGAGGCCGATTCCTCCCCGGTTCGTTGACTTCCATCGCGCGTCCGCTCGCTCCTCTTTTTTCCGCGCGCGCCTGAAAGATTCCCCGAAATTGCTCTTTCTTCGCGGATATTGGCAACCACGGCTCTACACGGCTCTACAAGGCTTTCGCCCGGATAAATACACGAGCGTGCCGATCGAGGATGCTGTACGCGCGTGGGTGACGACATGGCTCAAGCTGATCGTGATCGAGCGAGGAAAGCGAGAACGTCGATTATCTATATGTGCTCGTAAAGTAACGTTTAGAGCCTTACGAGGAGAATAATACGAAATATTGCGGGTGATGCAACGTAAGTTACTCGATGCGGCCGCAGATAAATAAGCGAGAGCAATTTAGGTAAAACGGTGATAATTTGGGAAAAATAAAAAAATAGAGAAGTTTATTTACGATAAAATGTCGCAATGCTTCTGAACGAGACTACACGGAAAGAATGGTTTTGCTGGAATATCTAAACATTTGGCCAGATACAGATCTGAAAATAATTTTGTTAGATCATCAAAAGTAACAAGTAGGACGCTCAAAGTAATTGCTAGAATATTAGAACATTTTGCAGCATTATCATCATGCTTGAGTGTCCTACTTACTTTTGATTTGATGGTTTAACACAGGGGTTCTCAAACTTTATTTTTCGCGTACCACTCAAATATCTATACAAACAGTCACGTAGCACCAATTAAAATTAAGATGAATACTCTGCAGTGTAGCATGCGTTTGCTACACTTAAGCAATGTTAAAACATTTGATCCTCTTATCGCGATTATCACACCCCCTCGTGCTGTCTCTTATACACATCTAGATGTGTATAAGAGACAGGGTCTACGTTTGTCTATGTATAGCTCGCATACGACCTGGAAGGCTTCCGCATACCACCAATGGTACGCGTACCATAGTTTGAGAAAGCCTGGTCTAACAAAATTATTTTCAAATCTGAATTTGACCAAATTAATTGCTATAATATTAGAACATTTTGCAGCATTATTATCATGCTTGAGTGTCCTACTTACTTTTGATGGTCTAACACAGGGGTTCTCAAACTTTATTTTTCGCGTACCACTCAAATATCTATACAAACAGTCACGTAGCACCAATTAAAATTAAGATGAATACTCTGCAGTGTAGCATGCGTTTGCTACACTTAAGCAATGTTAAAACATTTGATCCTCTTATCGCGATTATCACACCCCCTCGTGAAATGCTTGGTCTACGTTTGTCTATGTATAGCTCGCATACGACCTGGAAGGCTTCCGCATACCACCAATGGTACGCGTACCATAGTTTGAGAAAGCCTGGTCTAACAAAATTATTTTCAAATCTGAATTTGACCAAATTTTTAGATATTTCAGCAAAACCGTTCTTTCCGTGTATGCGCTCAGAATTATACTTCAAATTTTATAAAAGTTACAAGTAATAATTTTATGTATATTTCCACTCTATAAACAAAGAAGTTATGATGGCATCTATCGAGACTTCCGCTAAAGAAGATTCGACTTTAAAGATTTCCTTAGTTAACTGACAGTTACTGACAGTAACAATTGAATCATCCGCGAAACGAATGATTGGTCCAGCTATTCATCAGACAAATCTCCGCGACGAGAGTCAGCAGCGCATGACGATACGCGCTCGTGGCTCGGTAACGAAGTGAATTCGATCATCGAGCGTAAACGACAAATCGTCCGGCCAAACCGGAAGCCGGTCATTGAGCCGGTGCACGGGGACGATCCGCGGCTTCCCCGATTTATTATGCTAAACACTTCGGTCCCGAGCGTCGAAGCGTGGCGGAAACGGGCAGCGTCAGTCTCCCGGATCGATATTTTAACTAGATTAATGCCGTCGGCGTGCAAAATCGTCTAAATCGACGTTAATCTCGCGGCGCGGCGCAACCTCGCACCCAAACGCGAAGTCTTTAATCATTCCGGGAGCCTCTGCCGACTCTCGTCGGGCTGCACGTCGCGTTTTATTAGTGATAAAGGAGAACGAGCGAGCGAAGGGAAAACTGCGCCTGCAAACGAAACATTTGCCGCGAAATATTTTTTTTTTTACGGCTTCCGGTGACGCGCGAACGTATAAACGCGTATCGACATTTGCATTTGCAGCGAGCTCGCTATTTCATCGCGGTATTGTGTATACGTAAACGCTTGCTCGGGTTGCAGCCCGTTGGCTTAGCCCAGTGTGCGTTCTCGCGCGCGCTTAGTGGCTTATTATTCCAAAGCACATAATGGGTCGAGTACAGTGCCTTATGCTGGTACACGTGATTCGTCAGTAACAAATTCTCCGCGCTTATCTTGTCGAGAGGCACGGCATTACGGGGTATTACCGGCAAATAGTATCGTATAACTGCTGTAACACGATCGCGAATGCGATATGAGAGAGAGCGAGCGAGCGCGAAAGCGAAGATTTGTTGGACCGCGTCGCGTGACACGTTTTACGGTCGCGCGGGAATATTTACGATTACGACGGAACGTAACACGGACCGTTCGTGTTAATTAAAAAAAGAAAACATAAAAAACGAAAGGAATGTCGATCCCCCCGAAAGTTCGTTGCGGAATCGAAAAGATTATCGAAATTAATCGCGCCCGCCTGATTACGAACTCGTCGTTCCGCTTGGCGTCGCGACGCAAATTACAAAAGTTTCACGCGAGCGACGAGCCTCGTCAGCCTCCCTCCGCGTGGTTCTTCCTAAAAACTCTCCGAATTATTCAACGGCGTATAATTCGCGAGCGTCGCTTCGTCAACGAATAATTCTGTCCCGCGCGCGCAATCAGCGCGGTTCGCTCGTTTTTTGCTAATTAACCGTCCGCGAAAAATTCGCTAGTCCTCGCTAAATCGCTAAACGCATTACATCCCCACGTCCTGGACTCTCATTATCGATCGCGTGCCAAATCCGATATCAATTTTGAATCAATTTACATATTACAGAAATACGATTCTTATTTCGATAATTAGGAAAATTGAAAACTGAGTTCCTGTTACGGAGAATTGAAATTTTATTACATTATTCCCGTTTTTCTCCGCCTGAGATTTAAATTGCGGCTACGCCATATAGACGCTTTGTTACGATCTCATTCTCCTTTCCATTATCCTTATCCACGGCAAAAGAGGCGAATTCTAAAGGACAATCTTCCTGAAGGATTGTTAAAGGTAGTTTGCCTGTTGTACAACTACCAGTCGATCGGTGAATAGGCGGGCAGGCGTAAGATGCGCGCGAATAATACCTTCCTTGTAAACCATCCGATCGCGACAAGTTCCGATCCGGCCGGCGAGAACAGGCCCGTGGCCGGGCGAGTGTAAGAAAGATGACGAAGGGTGAGCGAGGTACTTTCCGCTCGAAGAATTTCACAAACGAAACCAATTTCCTGCCGTGCCGGTCGCGAACCTTCGACCTTCCTTCTCGTTCGCGCGCGGCGGGTCACGCCGCCCGCGCCGTGGAATCCGGCATTCTCCGATTCTCGTCTCCCTTTTACCCCGCCGTGGCACGGCATGAGATTGCGCGAAAGATGTATTACTGAAATAGTCGCACGTACACCGATAAGGGGTAGCGTCCCGTATCATGCGAATGAACGGGGCTGACCGACGGAATTGAAATACTGCACGCAAAATCGCCGCGATCTTACATCGTCAGAATTGGTCGAGATATTCTTAAACATCGACTGATTACACGAGCGATATTACGTTAATTTCTTTGCTCATTTAATTTTAACGCTTCCATATGCAAGCGTTAAGATTAAATGAGTAATTATATTTTATACTCGTATAATGTTTTAAATGAATAATTATATTTTATATTCGTATGGTGTTTTAATAACGTACGCTGTAGAGTGTAGATTAATTAAAGTCGGGAATATTCGTACACGAATGTCGAGGATACGATAATTTTCGAGCTATAAGCGATTATAAGTTAGCCAATGGTATAGCATAGAATTCACGCCCATAAATGCCCTTGCACACGTGTATCGATCTGTTATCTATTATGGAATTTCGTAGCTGATATAATTGGTTTTTATTGCTCAGCTGATTTTGCGTTATGGTTTTTTTTATGTGGAGGTACTTATTTATCAGACATCATATCGCTTCAAGTGATATAATTGATTAACTTATTAATATATATGAATAGATAGACCAGGATAAAATTGGTGAATTGCAACAATAAATACAATATCCATTAATGCGATTACCTACATGCAACGTGATTGTGAAATATTTTGTGATTTCTACTTGAGATATGTGCATATCCAAAAGATCTGAATATCGCTTTTTTGCATCTGTTTAAATAACATTTAACTCTGCAAAAAGATAGCCAAACGCAAATCTCAACTTCTATTTCTAAAATATTTCAGAAGACAGAAGGGAAGAAAAATTGAAATAACGCATCTAAATATTAATAATTTTTCCTAACATTTCTTATAAATAACTGTTATTTCACTTTTATTTCACATACAATATATAATTATCTTACTGCGAGTTTCGTCGATAAAATATGAATATCATGAAGAAACTTAAATAAAAGTTTTGCATTCTAGAAGGGTTAGTTCTCTACTTGTTACAGCTTTTCATTCCTTTTTACTTTTCAAAATTTATTCAAACCATGAATTTGAAAATTTAATCTGTTATAATGTATAAATTAAAATTGCCCCAATAACATTATTAATACATTATATCATAATATTCATAATTACTGAAAATCTGATTTGTATATAGAGTTAACAAAAAGTCTAAGATATTATTATATCTACTAGATTTAAAAACAACCTTTCCTTTTTGAAAATCATTATACATTTTTTGTTAAGCTTATATTTTATACATAAAATAATAATTCAAGTAATTATTTTATTTGTGTACAAAATAAATCGACAAAAAATTGCACAATATATGTTAAGATGAAATATTAATATTAATCTGTCATAGTGCATCCATTATAAAGTGACGGATCTATGAGATGTTACATTTATCTGTAATATTCTTATTTTCTTAACTTAATACATATATCTTATTTTATATTCAACAGTATTCTCATAGATCCATCACCTCTTGGATTAACACGCAAAATAATTAGGTTCACTGATACGTTGCGTAGCAGCGGAGTGTGTCATTACGTTGAACTGTAAACCGTACAAATTATATCCTAATTACAATAATGCTTCAAACAATTAATATATCAACAAATAATTGTTGCATGCGTAAACTAATTATTAATAATTAAGTAACGAATAAAATAATACATAAATTATTACTCATCACATGGTTGCTCCGCCGTCGCCCGATGCTTTCCAGGCCTCCTCCTCCTCTCAGGTTGCTTCGTTGCACACATGCACACACATAACACTCGCGAAAACGCGGTTAATTACGACCGAACGCGACACTGTGCAAAATAATCACCGGAGTACCGACAAGCCGCACGACACTTTACATCGCGACGTTAATCGTACTTTCCTCCACTTAAGTCGTTCGACTTCATCTCGTTTCATGCATTATCGCGTGCTCAAAATGCGAAATAACCTCAATACGCTTGCGAAATTTTGTGTTTACGAGTATTCGTCGCGATCGTGGAGTACACCTGCCCGCTCGAAGGTCTTCGTACGAATGATAACGCGGCGACCGACCTTGTGCGTAACGTCGCGTTGTACGTCACAAAAAACAAACACCAAGGCCGCGCGCTTCCCCATTATTCTATCGTACCAAAATATTATATGAATATAACGTTTTATATGTAACGTTTTAATACGAATTGACACCGAATGTTCTCGTTCTTACATTCGCAATTAGTTTCAAAATTGCGCGACTTAACTAAGAAAATGGAATTAAATCGCCGCCAGAAGATATGACTGATCTTGATTTTTTGATTCATTAAAATCACACAACTTCATTATATTCTCGGAACATAAGAAAATTCGTCAAAATTTAAGAAAGAAAAATGTGCTGATGATAGATTAATTATTTCTGATCACATTAAAGATAAATTTAATGTTTTTTTTAAACAGTAGAATTAATTAAGTCATACAAATCTTTTCAAAGAAATCAAAAGGCAAAATCAGTTGAACAATAAATAATATCATAAATATCATATTAGAAGAAATATAAAAATCAATAAAAAATTGATATTGTAGTGTAAATGTAATTACAAATATAAATTTTAGGATAATAGAACGCAAATGAGAATATGAGATACCATTGGCCAACTATGATTGTATATAATTCACTACTGTGACCTCGCAATATTTTAATATTAGGATTTTCGACTCTAATTAATTTCCCTAAAGTGTTGTACGATAGTAGGCCATCCAATTCCAGACGAACAATCAGGTAAATTACAATTGGAATTAACCGATGTTAATGAAACTGGCTATAAGCTTAATTATCGGGCACCCGTTAATTCATCAGTAATAGCCCTTTAATAGGGGTCGTAACACGAAATACTAATTTTCACTATGATATCATGCGTAGTGAAACGCTATGGAATCATGGAACACGAAGTGCCGATAGGACACGACTATGCAGCAAGGTATGTTCTATAATGCCGACTTCCGAGAAAGAGATTCCATGTAAAAGGGATTCGACATACCGTAAAGCTTTCTCGAATTTTCTCACGTCACATGGCACGAGCGTTACGATACGGAGCGAGAGAGAGAGAAAGAGCAAAAGCAAACTATGCAGTATCTTCCGACGAGCGGGCTGCACAGAGAACGAATTAAAGCGGAAATTTCTATTAAAACGTAAATTTCTATTTCTATGCGAATTACGAGTTCGGATATATATTCTTTTGGAATGTACGCTAGAGACATATTAAAAGAGAACGCTCGCTATAAAATTTTCATTTTAATTATCCGTCTCTCGCGGAACGCGAGAAAGTAGCGGTGGTAGTTAACGCTAACAAAGTGTTCCCTTGTACCGAGATAACGCAGCGTCGAGACACATTTTTCGCCTCATCGTGAATTAAAAAAACCCCTCGACGCGACGGCAGTTAGCGAGCTGAAACTCTTCTGTATCGCGTCACGCGGCATTTTTTATTTTAATTACGTGGCTCACCGTTTATCGTGAGGTTGAATGAGCCGCGTGTTAAATGTCTGTTTCTCACCTTCGTGATATGCATCGTGCTAGGAAAAAAAAGGGATTCAACCTGGAGAATCCCGTTGTTACAATCGGCAAATAAATCACGTTTATCAGAGGTGGAATATCATCCATTGGAAGAAGTCTAAAAATTCACGAAACATGCTACATTCGTTTTCTACACTCCTATTTTATCATCGACTTTATTTGATTTCAGCATTCGGTTGTTCCGTGAACGATGTGATCGAATGAAGAGAGGAAAACGGCATTTATTGTGCAAATCGCATTCAGATCGCGGAGAAACATCCGAACGAACTCGATCACGCGAAGATCAAGAGTGACGCACCCTCGCAGGGCAGCACAACTCGGAGGGGTGTCGTGCACGACAAAAGTAAATTTCTCTACCTGCATACCGGATAACATTCTCCGTTTATATTGAAATTCAGCGACAGCACGCGGTCGACGAAGCGACTAAAAGCACTTCGTCGGGCGAGACGACGAGATACACAACGGACGACGAGGAGAGCTCAAGACGAGGAGGTCGGCATGAATCGATATATCGACACGGGCCATTTTTTTCCTTCCTATAAATAGCCAAACTACGGTCGCCGGATTACGTATATAGAGACAGGGCTCTGTGTCTACCGTCTCGAATAGATTAAGAGCGTTGCGCCACCGGGCTTCTGATTTACGACCGCACATACTTCTTCCCACGCGTGGATCTTGACGTTTTATCTATTTCTGTGCGTGCCAAGAAACAATAGCGTTCTCCGATATTTTTATCAAGCACGGCGAGGTGTTACGCGCGGAAGAGAACTTCACTCAATTTTCACCGAATTGTACTAGCCATCGATTCGCGAGGGCGAACAAAAGCGATAATGGTCATTTACGAAAAAGCAATTACTCAGGAATGTTTCTGCCGATAAAAAAACAAAAAGTTAACATCTCGTTCGGCGCGTAGATACGCGAGATTACGGGAGATATTTCCACGAGTTGTAAATAAAACGAGAGAATTTAACCAAGTTGCTAATTCTATTATTTTCAAGCGTTATTGCATACGAGAAAATTGCTCCGATCAGTCGTCTCGCGTAAACGGAACAAATACGGATGAGGTGCGCGATGGTAGTTACGGAGAAAATATGAAACAGATACATTATTCGTGCAAAAACCGAGCGCGTCCTACTTTGCGCCTGTTGTCCTCCGTTGCACTCCGATGCGCTCACTCGTAAATTTATGAATGATAAGCCGCAAACTTTACAACATCATAACTCAGTCAAAATTGCCCGGGGAGATGAGGGAACTTTCGACATTTTTCCTACACGCTACGCGACACGTATACAAGTGGCCGTTTAAAGAAGCCGACTCTCTCCAGTCCAGCTTTTTTAACCGAGTTGTATGTCGCGTGAAAGGTTCCGAGAAAATTTTCATGCTGCGCGGAAATTATTTAACGTGATCAATTATAGGATGTTGCGATAGTTATAAAACGTCGAAGCAGATATTGTTGAACTCTGTAAATAAATTACTAGTGTTTCATAATGCAACTCGACTTTCTAAGTACACAGAAAAAAAATGCTGTTGCTTTAATTAAAGTCTACGTCACGGACTGCCAATTGTATTATGATTGGACCAAATATCTAGGTTATTCTTTCAATAATCTAAATATTTGGCCCAATCATAATACAATTTGAATGAACTATTTATGTTTGTGGCAGCCCGTAACGTAGACTTTAATTGAAGCAACAGCATTTTTTTCAGTGTATTTTCAGGAATATAAAAATAGATACGCGAAGCGCGCTGCGAACGTAATAACGCGGGAATTAAATTTCGGAGGAGGGCGGAGATGAAAATCGAGGGATTCGATTAAACGATCGAGATCGATGAAAATTCATTCCTGGCGAATATTCCTGGCTCGTTCGTTTCGCACGAATGAAAGACGAGAATTGCGGCCGGACGATCGCTACCTCCCTTGGACAATATAAACGTAGGTTTCAAGTCGCTCAAGGGGCCCATCATTGTACCGCCCGCTCTATCCCAGACAAGATGCAAATTTGCAAGCCCCGTTAGGACCCCGGCTGCTGCTTTGAATCGCCGTACGAGCCCGGCGCTCGTAAATCGCGCGGGTGGCGTTCTCCGTTTCTATCGCCGTTCAGGTGCACACGGGCATACAACAGTATGTACACGCCGCCGCCCACGCCGCCGTCGCTGAAACCTATTTCAGGAATAATGCTCGCGCTATCTGTCCCTGATAGGGGCGACAGACTATGGCTCGTCCGTAATAGGTATCCCTGAATAATTCCCGTGTCTCTCCCGAAAGGCATCCGGCGTGACCTACGAAAATTGAGGTTACGCGGTGGACCGTATCGAGGTGGATCGGCTTGGCTCTGCCACGCTTGTATTGTGTTCTCGGTTAACCGCATGGACAAACGAATATCTCAAAAGACGCGCGACGCAGCGCTCAAACCTGATCGGACGCATCGGACGCAAGCGCGAGACGCACTCGAGACGCAGTCGCGTAAAAAGAAAAAAGAATTTTGACGGATGGATGTGTAAAAAAAATTCTCCAGCGGTTAATTGTTGGACGTGTGTTGGACTAAAATATTTCCTTATTCGCCTCAGCAATGTAATACTCCGTTTTATAGGCAAATTATCTTGGAATGTTCATTGCAAAACGGAACTCATTCGCACGTCCGTCGCGGCCGAAACGTTGGAATGATATCCGAAAGAAGAAACGAAGGAAGCGCGATGTCTCCGACTCGTTAGACGCCTCGAGGTTAAATTTATTTCGTAATAGTATTTACTCGGCCGCCATATATTACGCGGAGAAATGACGCGAATGCCAGCATCGGCGCCTCGCGAGTTGCTCGATCTTCGCTCCTTAAAGCACCGACCGACGCGATCGCCGCGAGATTAGGTGTAGCGTCGTTCACCGTCGCGCATGGTCATATAAATGTACACGAGGATGATAACGTACGGCCTGTTGAGACGAGGCAATGAGCCACGGCATCGTTGGCATCGACAACGGTCGGACAGGAACGGTCTTCGACCTGTACCATCATCCCGCCTACTTGCGGAAAGCCGTGGCGCCAAATCCCTCGACGGCGACGTCGTCGAATGGAGGAGGCGCAAGAAACGAGGAAAGGAGGAGCAGCGGCAAGAACGGAAGAAGCCGGGACGAAAAGCGGAGACGATCTCACCGGCAGCCGATGGTAACGATGGCGCGGTGGATCTCTCTTGAAATTGCGACGTCGTGAGTCACTTTGCATGAGAATAGTTCTTACATTGTCGAGCCAGATGGTACGATCGATTTTACAAAGTGGTTAAAAGGGACAATTTTTCTTTTGTAATGCTATGTCAACTTCTGGATCAGCATCTGAGTGACGCTGGTCGAACGGAGACGAATACGATTATATCTTATCGTAAATCTTGGAGACTATCAAAGCGTTTGTGGTCGCTGCTTTATTATATGTGGAAGTTATTTTCAACTAAAAGAACAAACCATATGACAGTGATATGTGAATATTTCCAATTGATTGAAACCTCTCTCGTCGAATCTCTCGGAATTAATCATAGATTTAAATTCAATTCGATTCAATATTCAACATTGTAAATTTCAAAAATGGCTATCGACAGTCATTCTTTTTAAATTTTACAATTAATCGTGTCGTGCATTGTTAAATTAATACGCACGCGCACATAGATAACAATTATGCAGTTCAGAAATAAAATATTGATTATAGTAAATCCTCGCTAACATTTAAGGTCATCAATATTATAAATTTCTAAACTATTATATCTATGTCGCATCATACTCTCGTGCATTTTCTATTCTGTTCACGTGCATCTTTACACAAAATATTCCTGTTCGATGCGCAAGAGCGTAAATCATCACGACGATTTCTGGCGGCTACAATACCTCCGTTCGCTCGCGCTCTCGAGACGACGTGAAACGATAGTTTCTCAAGCCGGCGAAAACCGCGCCCGAGTCGGTTCCCGGTAAATCGTCTCGGATTTCCCGGCATATTTTCGTCCCCTTTATTCGCAGTCTATGCTTCCTGTAGCTTTATGTTCCTCGGGACGAACATCGCTCACCACTCGGCCCTGTATTTCTTACGCCGCTCGTATTTTTGCCTTTTACCCGTCTCGAAGCTCCCGCGCCTTGCATATTCGTCGCAAAGTCGTTCCCGGGACTTCCACAAGTAAATCATAACCGTATCTTCGTCGCTCGCCCGCCTTACTTTCGCGAAAACAAAGATACAATCGCCCGAATATGCGGCTTTATTTATTCATTGCCAGCTTAATCCGTAATGAAGTCGATAATACTTTATTTAGATTTACATAAAAATCTAAGATTCTTAATTATTTTATCATACTTCTTTGAACATCATACATTTATTTTACTTTATTTTTATCCACAACCATTATAAAATAAAGCATAGTTATTTTCAATATTTTTCATATTTAAAATCACAAAAGGTTTCAAGACAACTTAGGAATATGTGGAATCTAATAACTTCACTCATGAAGGATTAATCTAGCAATTGTATTTATCAACAAACGCATCGCAATGTATGCGGCGGATATGTTTATAGGGTACGAATGCATTTGGCCGAATTGTAACATAATCGATACGCGCGGTGTCCGTGATAATGCAATGATAAGCACTGACAGATTGTTACTGATTAACACCTCGCACAAATATCCTGAGGGCATCAATAAAATACGACACGTAATTGGACGAGTTATTGTCCAATAAAGCGCGATAACCGAATGAATAAAAAACGAAATTTCGATTACGCCTTGGGGAAATATTCAGATACCAGAAATCGCGGAGACGTAATTTCGATCATAGGAAAGAAGGAAACGGAAACCGTTATCAAATATGGCGCCATCAATAGGGAATGATAAACGTCTTCGAAGAGGGGACATTCTTTGTATAGTCCTTTCCCTACACACTGTGACGTGGACGTCGTTAAATATTCTGTGGCTCCAAACAAACCGTCTCGGAATATAAATTACTTTCAGCATTCCGCATTCTCCTCGATATTTCACATTACGTTCCCACATTACGTGTCTTTCTATTCTATTAATTGATATTCCCGCTACAAAAGAAATTGCTAGATTATATCCTCAATTGAAATTAATCCTATTGTGTCTTTCTGAACTGTCTTTCCGCGTCTAACTGAATTCGAATCGGTTTTCTTGTCTTATCTCTATAATTCTCTTTTACGAAGCGTCGACCTTCGCATAAAGAACACAATTTAATTTAGTTCGAATTAATAACGGGTCACTTCTCGCCGGAACTGCGGAATCAACGTTCTTTGTTGTGCGCTGAATGCAGAATGCAATTATTTAAATCTGGTGATGACCACTTGCAGATCCTACGTTTGATTTCGCGTCGAGAAGAGCCGTGCTACTCCGATTAGGGCACGCGCGTTCGATCGCGATGAATTCGTCCGATGATCGCTAAGCGGAATCGATTGTCGAACAAACGATGCTACGTGCACGGCGTGCCGCAGATGTTGCATTACATACAGGGTGCTTGATAATTAGCGACACAAAGAAAGCGAAGGAAACACCGATTTTCTAGTACAAACAAACCGATTTGCAAAAGCAACTCTTTTTAACGTATTTTTATTTACAATTATATCTACGGTTCGTATTATACGTAGTTTTATTCACCGTCGAAAGCACAAGCGTACTTAATTAGTATCGTGTACCGTGATATGAACAATGCATATACACGCAAATTGCAGTTCTCCCGTTAATCGTTAACGCATTCTATATTGTTTCAGTCACTTATTGTTTAAAACAAACGGTGCACAGGTACAAGTACAGTGGTTATAACGAGCTTCGCGCGCAACAACTTGAGCTGAGAATTACCGAAATGCACAACTGTTTATACGAGGGAAGTTATCCCTGCACACAGATCGGCTTAGCCTATCTGCCCCGCGAAGCGGCGGCATCGACTGTTTCCCGTTTGTGTGCCGCCAATTACCAAACACCCTGTATATATCGCTTGCGACTCAGAATCGTCGCATTAAGCGGGAACGCGGCCTAGAGCGCGTTACAAAGCGTTCGATCGGATTAAGCGGCTAATAGGCAGTCTATAATAATAATCTCGGCGTAATAACGTGGTATTACGCGGAGGATCGGCCCGAGCACCGTATAATTTCGTCGCCCCGTGGTCGCACCCCGCCGCATCGAATGGACCCACCTTAAATCTGCCTTTCGCACGTCCCCGGTCCGGTAAAAAAAAAAAGAAAAGGGAAGAAGAGCAAGCCGACTGGTTGTGTGTAACGGTACGACACTCTCTTTCGCCGATTTCGCGATCGTGCACTCTTGTTTTATCCCTTTGAAAGCATGTACCTATTATACTATTCTGTTCTATTCTTTTCTTTTCTCTTCGCACGCGTGATGACCTCATTCGTAACGAGATTGATTCAATTATCGATCACGGCTATGCATAGTGTGCGGTTTTGATTGATGAATTATGCGGTTATTAATGCCACCTGTGTCATGTATATTTAATGAATCCGCGTATGCATATAGCTTGCATATTATTATAACAGAGGGATGCGATCATGCAGCTTCTTAATCGTAGTCATTTTGTTTATTTTCGCAAATTCTGATATTATATTACTGTAAAACTAAAGAAGAAAATAAAGTGATGCTTTAATCTGCAGTTGAAGATTTAAGATAGACTTTAGTACTAAAGAAGATCAAATTTTTTAACCGTAATATACAAAGTCGCAGTAAATGACGGCGCACTTAATATCTGCTAATTCCTCTCTCTAGTTCGTAAGACTGATCTTTTAGCTAAAGAGTTCCTCGGTAAATAACTCTCGGTTTTCTATAAAAGAAAGTCTCGCTTTTCTTATACCGCTGAGCGATTTTGTATGTTTCGTAAATCTACGGGAAAAAGGGAAGCCTCGATAAGAAGCGCCACGAGAATGAACCCACGGACCTGCACGAGGCAGTCGTATAAAAATCCGCTGCTTAAGACCTCACTTTTATCTTTTGTCCTCGCCGGTTCCGGCCGTAAAAGGGGAAGTTACTCCCGGTAACTCGCCGTTATAATACCCCGAGATTTAATTCGCTGTTATCGGTTCCGCTGGTAATTCCATGCCTCGCACGGTATCTCGATCGTCGTCGCGCACACACAGGTATGAGAGAGCCCCTCGCTCGATAGTTACGTGTTCCACGATGCCTAGATATCTCTCGACCGCGGCGAGCGGGTCGATAGTACCTTCTCTACCACCACAGGACGCTAATTTATTATAGCTTTCGGGGGATTTGATCCCTAAACATTATCCGCTCTCCCTCTCTCTCTCTCTCTCTCTCTTCCTTGGCTCTCGCTTGCCGCGCGCTTCCATAATCTCTCTATCTTCGACAGGGCGGCGTGAAAGCCCGTTTCGAAATCCCAGGTAATCGTGGCGGTCCGACGAAGCGGACGATGCACGCGCGCGCGCGATGCTCCAAAAGTGTTTTCCCAACGTTATTAAGGGCAATGGACCCGTTTTCGTTGGAGATGGTTGGACACGGTGATGAAAGAATTTAGAATGAAGTTATTCTGGGAATACTCCAACGATATTTTTCGAGAATGAGATCTCATTGAGAAGAAAAATGCTATCAATTCATTCAGTTATTTAGAGACTTGCTGAATACGTATAAAAATTAAACACTCGTAAATTGAAAAAATGATACGAGTAAATGTAGTGAATCAGATAGACTGCAAAGGCGGATACTGCGAGCCATTGAGGAAATCGAACTTGTTAGTACATTTTGCCAATTTAAGTATATCCTATTGAAAGGAGAATTTACGTTGCAACCGTTTCTATGGAACGGCAGAGATATCTAAAATGTTTGGAACGAACATCTCTCTCAAAACTTCCTGACAATATTCCCCGAGAAGAATATTCCCGGAATATTCCGAGAATATTTTCCGACCTCGCATCTCTAACGGCACTGACTTTCTACTAGATCGCATTCGACGAAAGACGATCTCGCGAGGGAGACGTAAAACGGTATCGGTGACGTATAATCCTGGCAATTATCCAAACTGGATCCTCGTCCTTGAGTCCAACTAATAACGTCATCGGGTCTCCCGTGAGAGACGGACTAACGGGGAGGGTTGAAAACGCGCGCATTAACATTATCGCGAATCGGCCGATAAATAGCGAGATAAGGGCGAGATCGCGCGACCGTTTTCCGCGCCGGTCGCTCGACAGTCGGATCGATGCGAGCGGCGTCCCGCACGCCTTCGTTCCCCGCCGTCCCGTCGTGGTCTCGCGAGCCCCGGCCCGCCGATCGGTATCTCGATCGGAACGAATTCCGACCGCGAACTCGGCGACTCGGCAGGATTTCTCCGCCGAGGCGAAAAATCACTTAACCGAAGATCTTATCGGCGCGCGCCGCTCATCGACGAAACGCCTCGGCCGCCGATGCTTCGCGCTGCAACCCGCGATAAGGATCCGATTTCCACGAGCCGCAGTCGGAAAAGACACGCCGCCTCTCCTTGCCTCCGCCCTCCGCGAATATCCTTATCAGGTATCTCCGGATGGAAAGCCGCGAGGCCTCCTCGGCTCATCCGCGCCGAATCAGCTTTGCGAGAAGCATTCAGGATACATTCTATTCTCTTCGCATGTCTTTTATCTCTCCAATGCGTTTTCTTTTTATTCCTATCTACATCCTCTATCTATATTTTTATTCTATCGTAGAAATCGTTTTTCGCAATTGAATTTACGAAACGTTTGCCACAGAGACTTAAATAAAGCAAAGGTCAATTCAATCAAGAATTCTGTTTTAATTATCTACTACCGATGTCGTTTTAACGTGAAAAACTCGTGAAAAAGATTGTTTCTCGGAACAAAATATTGTATTGTGTAGGTACCAAATATGTTTCCTGTTAAAAACGTCAATTAATTCTCTATTTTTCAAATAGAACAGAATGAAATATGTATAAAGAGAATGGACGCTTCAAATTTGCAGAGATCTCGACTCAGGCCAGTTCTTGAATGCCTCAATTATTCTTCGCGTTACGGCTTTCCCTGCAGCCTCTTACAGAGCACTCGTCTTATACTTCGATAAAGGATATTATTATTGTTGTAATGCATAAGTAATTGTGTTCGTTGCACAAATATTTTCTTCGTAATCTCCATGTCTCATTATATGACATAAGAGACTTACAACTTGTTAATTCGAGAGTACCTACAGAATACGTTTCTCCTTTCTTTCTTTGTACTCGACCCGTTTCTACCTGCTGTTACCCTCCGACCTCTCGAACCTGCCAGCGGCTACCTTGGTTCCTCCGTATCTTCGTTTTTGTCCTATCTCACCCCATCCTTCCGCCTCTCTTTCTCCTCAATATGTCTCTACCTTCGCCTAACTGTTCACTCTCGACCGCCCATATTTCCCTCGTAGTTTGTCTTCTATACGGGTAAACTCTGTCGGGCAGCGAACCGGGGGCGGCTTGCCATCTTGTCTCATTAGGCACGGACCCGTTTCAAGATGACACGCGGGTGGGGCCTGACCAAACCTCGAAAATTAGGCGCCTACCTACCGCCCGACGCGCCCTTTCCGAGGACATTCGGGGTACTATTAGGTCCACCACACAGAAACTCGACACTCTGTATATAATCTATGAATAACCCGCTTCGATGAAACGAGTAAAAGGCTTTGTTAAAGGTTTAGGGCCCTCTTAAAGGGTTCGGCAGCGCGCTCGGGTAATCTTATAAATTTTTAACTTTGTCATTTTCAGGAAAATGTTATTCCCGCTATACGATAGGTCAATCCATAAAATAAAAGCAAGAAAGATTACTATTTATAGATAAAAGTCATCTATCAAAAGAGGAGGATTACGCTTTGAACAATTCAAGATCTTCTCTCGATGGATAATAGTCGAACTTTTAGATCTACTCTTAGAAAAGCGAGTTTTAGTCCATATTATATATCCTCTTGGCAACAAACTTTCGGGATTTAAGAGAATAATTGCGATCATCGATAGTAGGTCAGGTCGACGAATAAATCCAAACACATCGCATCTCTTTCAACGCCTCGACTCGAAGAAACCACGCCCAGTCCCAAGAGAAAGCGCCACTCGCCTACGCATCACACATTATTGATAAATCTCTAGAATATTATATCTCTAGAATATATCTCGCGGGAAGCTGCACACAAAAAGCTTTTTTTTTCGCTATTTTTACGTGCTGTATTTCAATTAATTAGATTAATTAGTATAATAATTTTGCTTTTGCCTGATATGTCATGTTTAATTTGTCATATGGCGTTACGATCAGGGCACGTATTATGAATTTATTCGGAAACGATTCCGTTCGGAATGATTTCGAAAAACACAGGACAAAAATAGGGAAACTACAAGAAAACGATAAAGACAAGTATAGGACAAGTGACTATCATTCCGAACGGAATCGTTACCGAATAAATTCATAATACGTACCCTGAACGGCGTGAATAAATAAAATAAAAATGAAAGACGCGTATACGAGAAAAATAATTAACTAACGAAAAAGTCATTCCACTACAAACTCAATTTTGCATGTTAAGAGATTTATACGAGATTATACTACTCGTTTTTAATCAAGAGAAAGTTGTACTTAATGATGTCAAAGGAAGAATACAGGGGATATAAAACAACCTGTGATTTTATGAGTGAGCATTAAATACGTAAAATAAGAGAGATTAATAAAAACACATAAGTGTAAAACATAATTCAACATGCATAAGATAAATAAAATTTTCATACACGTCAAAAGAAATAAACACATCTTATGCAGCTAACTATTTCGTAGTATAATCATTTAGAATATATTTTGCGCGTGTCATTTTTCTTTAATAGTTAATACTTTTCTACATTAATGACACAAATTGTCACAATTCTTTAATAATTAATACTTTTCTACATTAATGACACAGTGTGTAGCAAACGTAACTTTGCTGGACGTTAACTTCTCATTCGTCGAATACTTAAGCGGGCACGCGAAAGTACCGATGTTTATTATACATTCGCCGTTTTAATTGAAAGCAATGCGCCGAATGCGCGTGTTGCGTGACGCGAACATTCGCGGGCTGACCGGAGAACGGAACCGATCCCGTCGACCGAGAGCGTTGTCGCGCTCGTTCGGCGCTCGTTGAGCCGCTCGTAACGCCGAGGAATGCGAAATGTAATTACAGAAGTATCGCGCTGGAGGGGTCAATCTCCAATTGAACTCCAATTCGGAGCGACCTCGACAGCCGCCCGCGCTGAAACGTCGTAATGTTTCTACGGCGCGTGTTCGCCTCGCCAAACCGAATTTGGTCAAGTCCGACCGTCTAGCGCTGCAGTTTCCATGATTGCAAACATTTCCGATCAAGAAACGATTAAATCTACAAGCGAAGCTATTAGAGCTTGGAAACATTTCCTAGATTTAGCAAAACGCGTATAGATTGTTTTTATTCCTGAATTGATTACCAAGAATGTTTATATATAAGCGTAGGCGATTTAAAATTTAGTCAACATTTTGTTTAAAAAAACATTCTGCATTCAATGTCGTTTGATGGCGTTTTATATGACCGATACATAACATATGTCATGTCCATCTCTTTTTTTTATCGCAAAACATTTGTTCGGTAAATGTGGACGGTACAAATTTTAGGATCAAACATTTTTCGCGTAAATGTTAGAGTACATTTTTCACATAAATATTAAATGTAACGTTTCATTCACAGAAAAATGTATATTTGAAATATAAAAGTGTAATTAAGTGAACGATTTTTGCATAAAAGAAACTAACTGTGAGTTTTTATTATTTCAAATTATTGAAATTTCAAAAAATTCTCATAATTTGGCAATATTTATATAAAAAGAATTAAATATACATATACAATTTATATGTTGCAACACATTTTGGAGAGCAATGGAAAAACAATCAAAAGGAAATTAATATTTTCCTTAAGCATAAATAAAAATACCTTTAAAAAAAGAATAGCTTTCAGAAATATTTTTTGAGACAAGACGGTTAGTTTTTTAAACTATTTAAACGGAAGATACGTATATTCCACAGATTGTAAAAAGCGGTTAAGCCGTCGGGTCGACATTCGTTGCGTGGATGTGCCGTCGATAGCACAGCGTTGAACTGGAAATGGAAACGAAGTTCCGTCTGTCCGAGTGTCAAGTCGCTCGATTCTGTAACGCCGTGGCCCGACGAAATCGAGTTCGTCCAAGTTTAGCGGATTGGGTTCCAGGACGTCGTAGTTCTAGTCGCTCGCGTTGAGAAGGGACGCGTTGTTCGCCACACATCCGGATGGATGCTGCGCGATATCGCGAGCAACGGAGCAAGTTGGCCGCAATAGTGCCCTCCGGAGGATCGACTCGCTTTATATGTATATCGTGTATATCCTTGGGATCTCTTAACAACTGTTCCTACTCATCCGAATCCGGTACAAAGATCAAGCGTTTCGACATCTTTAATGGAGGTGATGTAATACGTGGTTTAGACTCTTCAAAATCTGGCTGCGTTTTAGTCTCTAACTGAAGCTGTCATAAAGCAGTTCTCGAGATTTCTTGACAGCTGTTTCTGTGCGAACGAAATCTAGCAGGACGTCGACCAAACTCACGTTGATTACATGCATTTTTCATAGTTATATGTATAATGGAGAATAAAAAGTACTGTTTTCATTATTCTCCATTGTGATTTTCTACCATGATTTGTTCCGGCTAATAATGTGGTTTTCTTGTTACGAATTTCTTTTCGAGAGACCCGAGGAAATTAAGGGTAAACTTTACCACTTTTTTAGATAGAAAATGTAATTCATGAAGCTATTAAACAGAGATTGCTCAAGAAAGAATATTACTAATTTTTCCGAGCTAAAACATCGTATTTCCAAAGCACCTTGATATGTTACATGTAGTAAGAAAGATGCTAAAACGCGAATAATTTATATAATATTATACACCGGAATTTTGGATACCGTACTTTAAACATCAGGATACATTACGGAAGATAAAACCTCAAAACGTCAAGTATCTCGAAAGAGAAGAGCGAACTCTTTCATAAATAATACATGAAAGCTTATGTCACAACCATCGCAAGTTATCAGGCAAGGTTTTCGACAAATTGTGTAACCAGGCGGAAAATACTGACGTGGGCGTTCAAGTGTGATACTCAAATCGAACGCTCGCTGATGTGATTCCGGGGTTCGACGATTGTTCACAATCGAGACGATTACGCGTCGAGGTGGGATGAGAAGCGGAAAGGATCGTCGATCGAGATTCGCGGCGGAGTCGTGACAATCGACTCTCGTCGCACGAGAGGCGAGTAAGCTGATTTCGGCGGAGTTTAACATGGAATCGCGTCGTTAAGTCGCTCGCCGGACGACGAGGCACGTAAATTATGCACAACAGGTAGTTGCGTAGGTATCTTACCCGATAGTATCCAGGTTCGAGGCAAAGTTCCCGTGAGATGCGGCCAGAGAGAAGCTCTCTCTCCCTTTCTTCCTCTCTCTTTCTCTCTCTCTATCCCTCTGTTCTTCTCTCCCATCCCTTTCGCTACTCGGCTCCTTTTCTCTCTTCCTCTTCGGGGTTTCGAGGCGCGACGCAAGTTAAATTACGTTTACGATTCGCGGCGAACGATGGTAGAGCCTCGAGGAGCCACGCTCGGCGAGCCTTAACGAAGGAAAGGCCGGTTTGCGGAGCCGGTGTGTGCGCGCACCCGTTGCCGAAGAAACAGAGAAACTTCTCAAAGCGGATAAGTTTTGGTAAAAAGGCTGCCGCGAATGCTGATGATCTCCGCTGGCAAAGTGGGTCTAATTTGTTGGCGCCTGTTTCTACCCGAATAACGATTTCATGAACCGCAAGATCGATTATTTAATGAATTCTAATTTTTGTAGAAGAGAAATGGATGAGTGATCATAAACTTTTTTTTTAGCAATTAAAAGTAATCAAATAAATTTTCCAGCCTCTCAATAAATTATCAATTACTTTTAAAGTAGCAATACAATATAAAATAGAGAAGAAAATACATAAAATGTTTTAAAAATTTTATAACAAAAATTAGAGATATTAAAAAGATGTAAAATATATATCTGGAAAATTTACTGCACGAACGCGTACATATTCAAAAATCGATACGAATATAACCAAACCATTTATTTAAATTCGCCGATATTTAATTAAATTTCAGTAAAACTATATGACGATTATTTGGGTTTTGTTTGTATACATGACAGTATGTATATACATCAGGAGCACTGGGAATAAGAACTGTGTTGCAATTAGCAGAAATGTAACGATCTCATTTGATACGATGTAACGACGCGGTAATATATCTCTAATACCTGCAGAATTATCTCTCGGTGATTTATCGAGGTACTTTAATTGGAGCCGCAGTACGATCCATTAAAAACCGCGGGACGTACTGACATAAATCGCTACCACTTAATCATTTATGATAGTCAAGCATTAAGTGATATACTTTGCATGTACGTGCTTACGTTACAAAAGAAAGCGACTAAATGCACTGAAAAATTCAAATGGTCAATTAGCCAGAACTAATTAAGTAAGTACGCGTCTCTACCTATCTCATAAATAGAATTCTGCCGATAATCTGACAACTAGAGCAATTATATTCATCCTAGACATATCTAAACATTTCTCTAAATACATACGTTACGTAAGGGAAAGCGGATTCTGCCGCGATATTTTCCAACGCTTACGAGCACTTTTTTTTCATATCAAACTATTAAATTAAAGTCTCAGAAATTTAGCAGTACGTTACAAAATGGCGGAGTCCTCTAATTATATGTTTCAATGTTTAATGTATAAAAATTGCTTATCTTTCTCAATTGCAAAGCAACGTAACTTCGCGAAACCGTTACATTAAATATGAATTAGAATATTTCAATATAGAACAAATTATTCGATGTTTATTTCATTTCCCCGAATTATTTTGTATTACAAAGGGTTAAATGGCAATCCCTTGTTGTCTTCTGCTCGAATTAAGCTGACACCCGCCGCTAGCGTGAATTGGATTCCGCGCGAGGTCCTTTCCCCCTTTCGAGTTCCTTCGAGCAAAGACGGGACCCGCGTTTTCGTCGGACGTAATCACCATATTAAATTCAATCCACCAAACCCTGATTCGCTTAATCCGGTCTCTCGGGTGTACTCGCGTGTGTGTACGCTTATGTGTGTATGTGTGTGTGTGTGTGTGTGTATGTGTGTGTAACGCGAGGGTGTATGTACACCGCAGAAAGGATTGCGCGCCCGAGGAAAGGCGGCCTTGCGAGAAAGCAGGACGAAGGCAGGACGAAAGCGAGGAGGAGTCTCAACGGGCGCGATCGATAGTCAAGCTGGATCCCGGTGCGATAACGTCGAGGACGAAGGTCCTCCGAAATAAAGTGCCGGCAATATAACCCGTCCTAGGCGAAGGAAGGCGGGCTTAAGCCTGGAAGCTTAAGCCGGAGCGAATGATCTCGCTCGCAAGTCTTATCGCTCGCGTCGATATACACATGCACGCACGTGACCAGATACTTTGGCTATCGCATTTGTATGCGTGCAGGAAACCGCTCGGAGTATTTGGAAAAACGCGAAGCGTTGAAACGGGAACGATGTTTTTCTAGCAGGACGACGAGTTTTACGGGACTGATACAAACGTCATTCTAAGACTCGAAAATCTTTAGCATTCGCTGTAAAGGACATAAATTGAAATGTCATATTTTTCAGGAATAACGCAGAGCAAATTTGCTATAAATAAATATATCGTATATTTAAAAAAACTCCTACGATTATTAAAAAGAATATTTATACATTAAGTTACCTTGAATTAGATAAAATCTGGCTTTTTTAAGATTTTCTCAACAAGCGATAAAGAGAAACGCGTAATATAGACTTAATACTTTCTCCCTAATTCTTGCTATTGCAAAGTGACATTAACTAATTAAATCTGAAGATATTATATTATTAATTTTATGTCTCGTTTCAAATGTCTTGTTATTTTATCGGGATTACTAATATAATAAAAATTTCCGAAAATGCAAGCCGAAATAATGGCATAAAGAAAGCGCAAATTCATCATTAATATACGATGTAAAATAATCTTTCAAAACTATGGACGCCTGCAAATTACTTCATGAATATAAATCACAGTTAGCAACCGCTTTTGAAGATGTTTACAAGGTTTCGTAGTTTGGACGTAGAAGGCTATGTATCTTGCGAAAAGGAAGACAGATTCCCGAACTTGTTCCGTATTTGTTCGCCACCCTGTGCGTAACGGAGATAATCACGGGGCGGAGGATGTGCACGGAAGTGAACAATAATCGGATTCCTTCTTAGCGATCCTGTAAAATCTAGTCGGATATTGGAATGGTTCGTCCGCTATGTTAAAGTCAAATCGTTCGACCGAAAGGATAGGCGAAGGGGATTGAAAGAGGTATCCCAAAGACTGATTCTCTTTGCAACTGCGCAATGTGGGACGTATCATTCGGCAACTGAGTTTCTCAGAGAGAGAGAGTTAAGGATAGGTAAAATTTTTAAAGTTATGTATAAAGTGAATTAATCCATCAAATAGTTTTAGATCTAAAGTAAGCTTAAAATGCAAAGTGGTGGATTGAGCTAATGTAGCTAATGTATATAGCTAATCGTTCCCGATTTTACGAAATATCTCATTTTTGCATTTTTTAAATAATCCTTAATTTTTTTCTAAATGAGCAATTAATTTTAGAATTGACCAAAAATCGACAAATTTAAACTGGCGTACTTAATACGCCGTAATTTTCGAATTTCAACGCATTTCGATGTAAATTTTAATATACGTTGGTAATCAATATCGTTCTGTGACGCGACCATTACTGACGATTACTATCATTACGTGCGCTCATGCTTAATGGCGTTGAAATTTGCGTAAATTCAGGATTATCGCAATTTATATTTTTCGGCGAATATCAACGGGAAAATACAACAGCTTAAAACATCATGAAAAATTTCGCGGGAGTATGCCCAATTTTTCGTAATTACGCGAATTTATGCGAGCAACCAAATTTAATTTCAAAAAATATTTTCCTATCCGAAATAAGTGTACACAATGCCTGTTATTTGCAACGTATAGTGCCTGTGCGTTCATAGTTCGCGCATTACGCGCTCTACCTCGAAATATTTCACGCCGTTTAAAGGTTAAAAATGTCCGTAGCCGGCCAACCGGGCGGAAATTTTGCCGCGCGGTTTATAGCCGACTAAATTATACTCTTTCGCGGATCGTTTTGTTCGCGTGACGGCGTCCGTTCGCGTTCGAACGAGCAAAACGGTTCACGCCGCGCCGTATATCACGCGTCTTTTTCGACGGAAATCTCGGCGTGTTCGCGTATCCCGGAGGGTAGCAGCGGAGGGTCGATGAGAATCCCGAGGGTTGGTCGAGGGGGAAGAGAACAGGCGGGGAGAGGGAGACAGGCGTAGGTATCCTCGATTCTGTGTGTCGCGCTTTTCCCATTCCTCTCTTCCTTCCTTCCTCCTTTCCTTCCTTCCTTCCTTCCTTCCTTCCTGCGCTTTCATCGTGTCCCTCATTCCTCTCTCCATTCACCCTTTCCACGTCCCACTTCGCTTCCCCCAAGCGCGGCAGGTTTATTTTATTTCTACGGATACCGTCCGCTGACAGATGCTGCCGCATCGTCGAAAAAGTCTCGGCTTTAAGCACGTGCTCCACATCGCGCGGTCGTGTGCGTGTCACGTTTACGAAGGCGTGCCAGAACGGAAATACGACGCGAAAAGAGAGTGCCCGTGCGCTCTTGCCTCTTGGCAAGCGTGTCCGTTAATCGACTGTGTGCGAGTTTACCCTTAACCTTAACATAGCGACAGTGAAATCCAACATCTCGTCGACCGAGTTCATTAAGCTCCTTTTTAGACAATCTCTTTAGACATACAAGTGTAAAAAAAAGTCATAAATTTCCATTGCTTTTTCAAAAGCAGTTTTAAATTCCATTTGTCAATCTATTTATTTATTTGTTCGTTTAAATTTTATCTATCTAAATCTGAATAAGCGCTATCTATTTCAATAAAATTCGGACAAAGCTCTTTTCTCGGAAATCTTTACGAGGAGCGTCCATTAACTCTCCAGCACACTATACCGAGATTTTGCTGACAACATAGCAAACACTCGCACTCAAGCGTTTTAATACGCGGAGCATTTTCTAATTAAACCGATAAATCGTGCACGAAGTCCTGATAAGAATCCTCGGCATTCCGTGCGTCGCGCATCCTCGTCCTCTCCGCAACGATCGCAACGCTTCCGTCGTACCCTCCATTTCTTTTCTCCTGGGCGACCTTCTTAGCGCGACGTTTATCCTTTAGGCAGCGCCGAGAGAACGCGGCAGATTGCCATCCACGGCGAAATCGCAGATAAGCCCACGCCCAGGCCCGGGAAAGGGCACGTCTCGTTCGTTTGATCGTGCTCCCCGACGTGCCGCTCAGGAATGGCAATATACCACGTTGCAAACGTCGACCTTCGTGATTCGCCGGAATTCGTTTAAATTAAATCCCGCCGACGGAGACGGGTGTATATGTGCGCGCGTGCACAAAACCAACGAATTGCGCGAACGAGCGAGCGAGCGAGCGAGCGGAGAAAGTGTGGGTCTCAGATTCGCTCGGCCGCCGCCACCACGGCGAGGGCGGAAAAAAATCCAAGAAACGGAGAAAGTAGAATGCAAATAAACGCCGCGCTAGTGTATTTAGTTGGAACGTGTAACAGAATACCAGCGAACGGCCGCCGGTATTCCAGACTAACTCGGCTCGACGGAGATCATTGACACGTATAGACGATACCTCGTAATGGTACTTCGCGTCGAATCGAAATCCTTTCCCAGACACGCCCGTTGTAAAAGAAAAAGAATTGGACGCGCGTAAAGATAAGGCGTACATTATATTACGTGTAATAGCGTTAATAAAGTTATCGCCCGTTTGTATCTCCCATTTAATCTCCAATTTATTCCTGTTCCTCCCGTTTTACGTGCTGATACTCATCGGTATGCATCTTTTTTCGTCGAATATTGCATGTATATCTCGTATGTAAAGTGTTAAAGCAATATACGTGATGCAGCATTTTTCAAATTGATGCGTCGATTGCATCGGGAAAATAACAAAAGGCATTATATGATGTAATATCACACGCGCCGATCATGAATATTACGCAATTTCAATAAAATGCATTATTTAAATCTACATCAAATAATTCGAACTGCAGGTACAAATTACACGGTTGCCCAATTTCGACCTTTTTATATCAATTCCAGAAAACCAATATTATCGCTACGTGCAGAATGTAATATGACGTGACAAAACGTAAGCTCGCGTGATAATAATATCTAGTCTCTTGAAACTCGTTGTTTTGCAACGAAGAAATTAACGTAAAAAAAAGCTTGGTCTACACTTGAGAGTTTTATCGTTCGACGGTGATTCGCGAAAGTAAAACTTCGATGCGGGAACGGCTATTAATGAGAATCCAGTCAAAAGTTTTATTCTCCGAAAACGATTCTCGATCAAATTCTCCGGTGACCACCTAAAATTGAGAGTGACTCTATATTAGAATTTCATCCCCCGAGAAGACGGATCTCTCGATAATAAAACTGGAGCGAGTATAGATTCTTCAAGGGAGAGACAACTTGAAAGTTTCGCTCTCCGAGAGTAACTCTCCATGGGAGAATTTGAATCGAACAAAAGAAATCGAGTAACACTTGGTTCTAAACACCATCAAACTTCCTCAAAGATACATCTCCGTTTCTTCAACTTGACTTTGCTGTTTTTCGTTTGCAATTAAAATATGTTTAATATTAATGCACGTTATTATATTTATATCAGTTCGTTTTACAATTCATTACCATATATCTAAGGCGACAAGAAACTCGCGACGAGATCGTATCACTAATCATCTGTCAAGACATCGCGACACACGTATCTCACGGGGATATTAAATAAACGTGTTAAAGCAAATCAACTCAAGAGATAAGTCTATAGATCCTAAAAGCGATCTATCTATAATAAGATTCTAAATTATAAGCTTAGCCTTAAAAAAACATGTCTAAAGTCTATCGGAGTGTCTCGATCGATGCGAGATATTCCTATCTGTTTGGCGACCTGGTTCTGTCTAATTAAGGACGTTCTCGTTCGAGAAGGCGACAGCGAACTGCTAATCGCGTGCTCTCCTATCCATCATACCGCGTGTATACCGGAGATATGAAACATGACGGAGCCGTTAAGCGAACGAAAAGCGCGACTGCTCTCGACATACTTCTTGCAACTACACGATGTTCCGTAAGAAGTCCGCCATTCCTGCCATTTTTTAAATACGAGTTAATTTTTAAATAGTCCAGATACATCCTCCTTTCACATATTTCATTTAAGACATCCTTGAAAATAACGACCTGTCTGTATAAAATCAAACCAAACTCGCTCGTGTTTAATCGCGTTGGCTAAATTATCCAAAATAGAATAATTAGATATGTGAACTTTCATAAGAATATAAATAGAGTAACTAGAACATTGTGAACATTTAGAAGCAATTGAAAATGTACATATCTTCAGAAACTAAGTACCACGAATAGATAGCAGAATCTTGTTGTTCTTCATTTCGAGATTCGATCTTTATCAAATTTTAATGTAACAGCTATTTAAATAGACCAACGTTTTTTACAAATTCGGTGGGAAAGAATGGTAAAATCAGATTCTTGCTTAGCAAAAATAGATTTCGAGGTATTTAAATGATCCGTAGATGCAAACAGGAAAGTGCTATTTTACATATTTTATAAAGCGAAAGCGGAAAATACGACGCCGTTATTTTTGCGAAAACATCGCTTACTCGATTCGCTTCCCCTGCGTGTTAAATAATTTATTCACAGCGCAGTTGCCAATAGTGAAACGCGTAAATTCGCCCTAAGTTGTACAAACTCACGCACTTCTCGCCTTCTTCTCGCGCTAATGATCCCTCGCGAGTATAACGATGGACCTGACGTTACATACATTAGTTGCAGCAGGAGGACGGTGCCGGTGGGCGGGGAAGTGTGCAGCTCGAGTCAAGTTGCAGCTCGTTACTCGTTCGTATAGCTAGGAGAGAATTCCGCCGCTGCAGAATGCTCAACACGACGATCGGCGAACACGGTTTAACATCTATCGGGATGTAGCACGTAGATGGAATAAAGAGCCGATTTTATTTTCCCATCTGCGCACCGCGGTGCGCCGCGCGAATTGAAGCAGCAATGAAGCTTTTCCATCTGCTCCGCGTGGGAATGCATGAGATAATGCAAAGAGAAGAGAAACACGTGGATTATGCATATTAATAGTTTCCGGATGGAATTTTTTTACATAGAATGCAAAAGGGGGGAGAGAGAGAGTATTGTATTTGCCTATTAATAAAGCTTCTTGGTATTTTTTCTTAGATATACTCTTTTTATAATTCTGCTCTTCGTCACAAAGAAGATCAGAAACATTTTTTAACTCGTTAATGTATTGTCATAATTATCCCTTTGTAGCATTTTTCTGCTCCGTAAGATCGTAGCAACAAATCAGAGACGCTTGACTCTATTCACTGTGATAAGTCACGAAAACGGCCACTTGGAAGAAGAACCGTATCGAAAAGACCACGTTCGTATAGCGTATTTCACTGGTTGTCGTAGAATTCGCCTTGCAAAACGTGCACGCGTAACTTATGGCCTCGATATAGACAAAGATCGGTGGTGTGGCGAGAGATCGGCGAAAAATCCGCTTTGATACTCTCGCGGGCCATATCGCGAACGGTGGCGACGACGCGCCGAGTGTTTGGGTGAATAAATCTCGATAAATAGCGAACGGAGATTTACGAGAGGTTCGAAAAACCGTGAGCGTGCGCGCGCCCTTGTATGCAATATGTATCGCGTGCGCATGGTGCATCTTTTACGAGATATCCGCGCTTTATCGGAGTCGAATATCCCTATAAAGAACTCAACGGCGCGTCCGCGATATCGAGAGTTAAGCGAACTCTCGGAATTCATAACTCGTAAGCGCCGTCGGAGAGCCAACGAAGAGTGATCCTGCCTATCCCTCTTTCATAAATTATCCGTTAAATGGCTTCGCGTATCAAGAATGGCTTCCACGAAGTTTACTTGAAATTATCGATGCATAACGGGATAAGTAATGTAACTTAAAAACGTGAGACGGCAATTTTATTTTGGCGCAGTTAAAAATTAATCGAGCGTTTCAGAATATAGATACGGTTTTTCGTCGATATTATGGAAGTGCATTATTGTTTCGACGGTTGCCATCGTTCATCAATCACGGCGTACTGCAATCAACGTGTATTACCCTTCGTTTCATGTGCTTCATGAACATTTTTCTAGAACGAATATTAGCCCGAGCGTAAAAATGATTTATAATTCGAGTAACGTTTACTTTAATCCCGCGCTGCTTAAATTTCATTATTCAACCTCACTCGGGTTTTATTATTCCCACGGCAATTTATGCGGCACTATTTATTGATTACTAGATGACGGATAATTTTATTGAACGAAGTGTATACTCGCCCGGTTTATATATCGAGGCGTTCAATCCGTTTATTACCCGAAGATCGTACGACCCCGTGCGTTCCCAGAGAAGCTGACGAGCGAGCTCGTCACGCCGAGTGTTTCCCGCGATCTGACATCGTAACAAGCCGCGCGACGATCCGGCGATCGATTATCCGGGCATTACGTTCGTATGCTCATCGAGTGTTAAATCGGCGCAATGTCGAGCAGAAGGACGTCGTGTCGTACGACGTCTGGTACGGCCAGGAACACGACGCGTGCACGGACGAATGCGCGCGAACGTGTCTCACGACGGAGCAGTGTGAACCCAATCGCTCGTCATGACAGCCGAGCTTTGATAGAATAAAAAAAAGGAAACTGTGAAGTCTTTGAGAAACAAACCTGTGCGTTCTCGTTTCTGTTTAACGCTCCATTTGATATCATAGTTGTCTAATCGCATATGCAAGAGCATGATTTCGTAGAATGAGAATCGGTTGTGAAACAGGCATATTTAACGATAAACGTGCGATTAGGTTAACCAAAGGTCTACGTTCTCATTTTCATATAGCATCGCATGTGTTGCTAAATGCGGTCATACAATCCCTAATTTTATCCATTTGGCACAAAGACCACGTTCATCGAAACGTTTGATGAAACGTGACGCAAGAATCAGATAGTATCGCGCATATATATGCATGATTGGATAATCCAAAGGCCATTATTCGTCTCACTCGGCATTTTTACTTAAAGAATTATTGTTCGCTCGACTTAAAAATCTCCCTAAAAAGAAACGATTCTCAGCGCAGTCTGACGTTGTATAGCGAATGACGATAATCGTTCTTTGAATTCCACTGCAATTTGCCTGACACGGGGCTCGCGCTCGTTTCGAGAGAGATGAGCGTGAGATGAAACTCATACAGGCGCGTTTAGCGTTGAACGCGCGATGAGAATCAAGAGACAAAAGCCGGTGAGGGCGCGAAACGGCGCGGCACCTACGCGCTCGCACGCCGTCGATTGCCGATGAATGACGGGGCCGTCATTAGTTCGTCGGCGTGGTCAATGGATTCATTGCTGCCTGTTACGACGTCAAATCCTCTTGTACGATAATCTAGCGATAATGAGAGCTCGTTAAAGAAGGCCGGCGCGTAACGGGCCATGTACCAGCCGCTCCGCCAACGAGGATCGATGCGCTTACACGTGACGTTCTCCATTTGTCGCCACGAGACCCACCCTCGATTCTTATCTCTCTCCCTCTCTCTCTTTCTCTCTTTTCCTCATCCTTATTGTCGATCTCAGTTTTCGACTGTTTGTTCGAATTCACTCCGTAGAGTTTCGACGGAATATAAAAATATCATGAGTCAGAAGATCTTCGCTTTCTCCCTATTCCTGCGAAATACGAATAATCCCCCGAGACTTAAATTGTGAGAACTTTCTAATACTCAATTGATTGTAAGTAGAAAGCTAGAAATTTTACGATACTGAAAAAAATTTCACGTTTCCCGTGGAAACGATCTTTGTCATCTTTGACGCGGAAGAACGGCTTTACAACTTTTGAATCTACCTTCCCTCCTTCTGATTTTTAGGAACACGATTTTGTCGTTCTTTTATTTCGAATCGCCGTAAATTCGAATCCGACGAATCACGCGTTTTCTGTTACGATTTTACGGAAGGGTGAGGCAGCTGCGGTCCATGCAATCTGGGCGACACGTTTCCGGAATGCGATGACCGAGTTTTCGCTGCCGGACACATCGGAATCGCATCGCCGGCTATTTTGCCGGATATAAGCACCCGTGGACCGCTAGGTTTCCGTAAAGTGAATTATCCCTCGTAGCGCGTGGTCGGGAATAGTTTTAGTGCCCTCAGCAGCACCGCCGCGTACTCGACAACTACTGTTTCGCAGCCCTCGATTAATCGCCTTGGAGTTCACGGAATCGGGACGAAAGCGGCGACGATAATCGCTTCTGCTCTCTCATTACATAGCTCGCGAGAAATTTCGCTTCCCTTTCTCTCTCTCTCTCTCTCTTCCTCTCTCCTTCTGCCCCTCTGCCTCTTTCTTTATCTGACGGAAATCATCGTAACGCATATATGTAAATCTGATAAATATACTATAGCTCAATGATATTCGCATTGCATTCGTATTTTCCAATATCCCGGACTGGGTTGCCGACGGCCGGATGATATTATCGATATCGCCGAAAAACGAGCGGCAGGCCGGGGATATTTCGGTTGTTAATGCGAAAATATTCAAACCTCATATCGGGCCGCTCGCCGCTTTTAGAGCCGCGTCCGAATTTACTCTACGTGCCGTGGCGACAGGCGCGCACGAATTTTATCCTCGATTTACGTCGCGCGGACTTTCCCGGGCTGATCGACGGGAAATATGTTTCTATTGTCGTTCGCGCAGGTTTAACCGGCGCAAGTTAATTCCACATGATTTGACGTTTGCTTCGTTGTTAAAATAACGCGACCGCGCGCGCCTGAAATTACACGTCGACGTCGCCGACACGGTCCCCCCCGGATTTCCGCCGTAAATGGCAGCTATGTGCACGGTACTTTCGACTAATTATCGTCATAAGTCCGTAACACGTCCGTTGCTGAACGCGCGCGCACGTGTGCCTCGTTAAAACGGCATTATTATCAATTCTTCAGATATTAAAAGTTTTTAAGGATGAAAAGCCGGACGGCGTCTTGCGCGCTTTAATTGAGATGAATAAAGAAAATGAAAGAAGGATCGCACATTCCCTCCTAACTGGAGGCTCTTTGAGGAATCTACGAGCAATCTTATCTTAGTGAAAGATATGATTAAACGCCGTCTTTTTACCGTCGCGTTTTCTCCCATCTTCTATATTTCAACGAGAAAACCACTGCTTGATATTACCCTAATAACTCCCGCGAGCGGGTGACGCTTTATTTTCACTCGGCGATCAAAGTGAGATATATACCGACTCTGCACGCGGTCGTAAATCTTTCTCGCTTAACACTTTATCTCCTCGGCAACGATGTGTCGTTCTAATGCGCATCGGGCAGATGTGACTACGATGCATTCTCGCGAGAGCGTCCTCACTCGCTCGTCGCCGACTCAATTCCACGCTCTCGCCTCGTCAGCCATCGCGCGAACCGGCCTCGTTCGGACAGATCTGGTCATGCAAATTTGTCGTTGGTTCGCGTGGATGTACGATGGATCGTGATACGTTCAACACGCGACGCGTAGGCGTCGACGCGACGCCGCGCTCAGGTAGCCGCATTATTCGCGCGTCCACGAATCCGATGATGAGTCATCGCGTTCGCAAATTTATTCGACATGGTTGCGATATACCCATGCCGGAGTCTGTGTGTCAACCGGCTGGCGATGCAGCGATACGATAGTGCGCACGCAGATGCGCGCGAATACCTGTCGAGCGAGCGACGACGGGGGACAACGCGGCTAAATCGGGAATAGGGGTTGGACGATGGGATAAGGTGCACATGTTATGGAACATCCCGTTTCGAACGCCGCGCCGTAGGAAATTCGCTATCGCTCAGTATATTCGTATTCATATCCGTATATCTAACGTTAAATGTGACTGCCTGATTCTGGCAATGAGTTTATCTCATGCAGGCTTATCTCATATGAACACAACTCTTGATCCTAGCAGGCAGTTACTGTAAAGAGGATTTCAAGGGACTTTCAAGGTTATCCAACTACTTGTATCTTCCGTTCAGTGGATTGTCGTAACTGTCGTTCGTGCTTTGCTTTATCAATTTATAAGCCTTTTTGTGAATTGCATAAGAGAATTCGTATTACGAAAAGTGTTCGATCTAGCACACTTTAACGTAATATCATATTAAATGCAGGCCTAAATATATACCTATGTTTATTTATTTTGGATACAATTCAATAAACATATTTTTCAGGAATGCACAAATTGATATACGGCTTTGTAACTAAATGTTGAATATTTGCAAATAAAGATTAATCATCATATATTATAACCATGTAAACTCGCAATTAATTTCATTCGCTAAATTATTCTATTATTTAACACAACCGCTCAATATATTAAATGACTTTCTCTATTCCTCAAAAATGTCAGTTTTTCATACAGCAAGATGGACGAATGAATATAACTCAAAGTAACCTGCCATAAAACAGAGCATTATGCCCCGAAGGGTTAAGACCCCTCGAAGAAAGGGTGTGTTTAAAATAAGGGTGTGTCGCATAGGATTACTTTGCCATTAACTCTAAACCGTGAGGGTAGAATATTGGCGTTGCTTTGTTCTTTTGCAGCTCGACGCTCGAGTTAATATAAAACTAACACAGTACAGAGATAATACGTAATATGTGTAGCCTGTCAATATCATCCCCGTTAAATTACGTAATCCTTCAGCTTATATATGCTCTTAACTACGTTCATTGTCCAGTCTATACCTCTATTCATCTGTGGTACTATAAGACTAAGAAAAGCGAATTACACGACTTGGAATAAAATTGAATAGCGGACGAGGTTTGGAACAGAGCCACGAGATTTATAACATATATAGTTCGTTCCCGACGTTGCAGGTTGACATTCGTTGATTCTGGTATTGGAGTCGCGTGTGCGGTAGGTTCAAAATCGCAACGTGTATTAATGCACAATACCTGAGATATACAACATGCGCGTCATACCTAAGCGCGCGTCTGTGTGCGGCCTGCATGCCGATGCGGTAGCCGCTCATCCCTCTCTCTATCGAGGTATGCATTTCGCGAGCTGCAGCTGCAGGGAAGGCGAAGTCCCGAACAATGACCGTGAGTCCAACAATCACCGCGGGTGGAATCCTGATGAAATAATGCCATGGCAGGCCAGCTTGGGGCTTGGATCCGGTTTGATTTTTATCCCCGCTAACGTATCGCCATTTCGCAAAGCGATGTATATTGCATCCTAGATGTATTCGTAAACATATTCGGCCACTCATCGGGCGAATAAAGATTCATTTTCAGTCTTTCGTTATATACGCCGGCCTAACAATAAACAAGAAGTGTTTATTATCACAGATAAAGTTGAATTAAAGTTAGAGATTTTCAACGCAACTCAGGATTAATTATGTAGATCTTACTTATCAGCGCAAACGCAGATCTGAAGCCCGACTCATAATCTTCAGAATAATTAGTACGAATTAATTAGACTTATCTTTTCCGCCTGACCGTGGGAGCTCGTGCGATCCGCAATGTAAATTTTATAATGTAATCAACAATTCAGGCGCAAAACTACGATCGAACGAACCGCAGCTTGTTACGTTGGCCAAGTTGATTTTTGCAATATGCAAATTAATTGGGCTCGGCACTCGTGACGCTTATCGGTAAATTGCGAGTTAAAGTTTCAAATTACACGATGTTAGCGTTCGCGTAGAAAGATACTTGGCGCTGAACTGAGTCACGCGAGAAACGGCCGCGAACCAAATCACGGTTTTGCGTGAAGCTATGATGAAATGCGACGCGACACGATATTTGCTTTCAACGACTCTTTGCGGTACGCAAATTAATTGATTATGGCTCGCTGAGATGTCTATCTAACCGCTATTTGAGGCCTCGAATTATCATAATAGCTCTCAAGCCCGGCTATCAGGCATCGATCAAACTGCCTTTCCACGCGATTGAGTACAATGAGACGTATTATTTCGCTCCCCGTAGAGTTTTGCGATATGTGTATTGGTCAACGCTTATAATAACCAGGTCGCTTAATTTCCAATTACGCGTGCCATATATTACTGTAAATCGCAAGAGTGTCCGAAATACAAGTCAAGTGTTGTCCAAAATACAACTTACATAACGCGAGAGACTACTGACTGGCTATACCACTCTGCGCAGTATTACCCCACATTTTATCAGACACGTAAGTTATACATATACGCGATATGCAAAGTGTTTCAAATTTATTACATTTTCCTTCATACAAGAATATCTTAACCAATTTAGAAAGTAGAAAAAGATTTATCGTTATATATAATAGAAGAGCGTGCCAGTCTTCGTGCTTTCGAGATAAAATCTTCGTTTAAGTTCAAATGGACTTTATTCCAACATAATTGTTTCTTTAATAATTACGACGTTTAACTTCGCGTATTAAGAAGATTAATATCAATGAAATTTTCAATAGCGATATTAATTAAACACATAGAGTTCCCAAGTAAACGAAAGTTACTTGGGAATAATGAGCGAGCCGTATGCATTGCCCAGAAACATCATCATTCCGAGATATTATTCCTCCTCGAGAGATTGCATTCCGCGCTCCCATATTTTGCACCTGTATTCCGTTGTACTAAATACCGTTCAAGACAGCGTACCATCTCACCAATGAATTCCAAGGTACAGTTGCGGCGCGCGGAACACAGAAACGGATTCGCGGCGTGCATATAATAGCGTCGAACGGCCGATCGATCGATTGCGGCGTAGCCATAGAAACGATCCGCCGTCCCTGATGATCGATGAATAGCGCGCGATTGCACGGACGGTCTATTGCACGCTAGGTCCTGTCAGCGAGCGCAACATCGTGTGTATTCCTCGGGACCCGCTCCTCGTCTCCTCGTCTCGTCTCGTCTCGTCTCGTCGTTATCGCAACGAGGAAACTGTTATGCCTTCGGGGTTGCGTTACCCGAGACAGTGGAAAGATAGCCTGTCTAGATACCGCCCGACCGAGGAAACGCGGCCCGAAGGAAACATTTGTCTCACCGACTCCGATAATAATTCGCGCCGCTGAAATTCGCTGAGCTTTCGGATTCGTCGTCGCGGAATCGAGAAACGATCCCCGGGTTCCGATGCTGAATCGCACGTTTCTCGGACGCGGAAGAATAACGATTGTTTTGGAACGGTAGGGAGAGATCGTACGGAACATTTCGAATTACAGTAGCATTATCGATAATAAAAAAAATCGCTGTTTTATTAATTCAAACCGGGATTAGTTTCGTTACTTCCGTAGAAGCTTAAGTGCCTTAACCCATTTAGACCTAAAACTATTTTTATTTAAATTTTATGAATTTTCGTTTATTACTGGGGTTTATTACTCTCCAACGAATTCCGGCACAATGAACTATTTTTTAGTATTGTTTATACCTTCTAGTTGACGAATCCCTTAATCGATAACATGAAATTTGAGTGGGTACTTAAGTTTTTTTTTAAACGTACCGAATTTAGCCGTACCGTATGTGGTATAGTAGATCTAAATGGGTTAATATAGAACGTTTCCGTAAAGCAAAGCCTACTCTCTCTACAAATACTCCGGCTCAAATTGGATTCAAAGAATCTGTAGATGAAAGAACATCCGGCAGCCACGGGATACCGTATATTACGCCATCGTTTAAACTTTAAACACTCCTGCATTGACTTCAGTAAGGTCAGGAAGATCCCAATTGACAGTGACGACGCATTCACTGCAGCCGAGGCAACACGCAAGCCGCGGGTAACTCGGACTATTACGTCTCGCTTTCACATACGGTTGTCATAAATGAGTTAATTGCAGCCCCGGAATTAACGACAAACGGCATGCATAGAAGCGACCACACCAGTTAAATTCTGATTTGACTTGCATGCGCGACAATTTCCACGCGTTCTGCGATTTAATAAACCGCAAAACAACGTGTCGGTATCACATTGCGCCTATCTACTAGGTGTGCAGAAATTGTCGTTCTTTCTACCACGCATTAAAATTTTGATCAGTTCAAAATCAATCTTTGCCTAACAAAAGATAAAATATAATTCTTTTCGACTTTTTAATAAAATATGTAAGTAATAGCAAAATCTTATATATTAAATTTACATTGAAATTATTCTTGAGCAAGATTTCTTCGAAATTAAAGAAAGAATAAAGAATTTGATTGTACATGAAAAGAATGGTTTTGCTGAAATAATAACAAATTTGGCCAAATACAGATCTGAAAATAATTTTGTCGAGTCCTCAAAATAATTATGTAGGGCGCCCAAAATGGTTGTTAGAATATCAAAATGCTTTTTGCAGCATTATCATCATGTTTGAGTGTCCTACATAGTTACTTTTGATCTAACATTATTTTTGGTCTAACAAAATTATTTTTAGATCTGTATCTGGCCAAATTTTTAGATATTTCAACAAAACCGTTCTTTCCATGTATCAATGCTTGAAACACATATCCATGCTTGAAATTTAATATCCCGTAAGCTCTACGCTTTCGATTAGTAATAATACAAATGATATTGATATCTGGACTTCTTTGTTTCCAGGCCAGACTTACAATTACAGGATTCACAAACGAAGTGGTGGCAGTTCTAGGACACCGTTGTATTTTAGGCGCGATCGATATCGTGCTGCAATTAACGGGAGTACCCAGCAAACATCATCGAAGCGTCATTATCGCTTTCGTGAAAGGGCATCGGCTATCGTGTCACCAAGTGCAGTGCGCGATTCATTACCTTATTGATTGCGCGCTTTCGTAACAGCGGACTGATTTTCGTCGCGGATTGGTTTGCGCATTAGTCTCTAACTCGTTATTATTACGGGTATGACGCCTAAATTTCAGTGTACGTTATACTACGTTATATTCTCTGTACGCTATGCGTGTATACACGGTATTACGAAAAGCCATCGCTATGTGCTATTATAGCGATTTGATGCAAGAGGAGTCGCGTAAACGCACATACAATTCAGAGCACTCATTAAATTGTAACTTCCAAAAAGAGAAATGTACCATCGCAATAAAAAAGAGATAATATTAAATTATTTTTGTATTAGCATTTATCGCTATTTGTGGTATCCGCTTTTGCAGCATAAAGTGACTTTCAAGTTTTCAATTTTTAACTTTCACGATGTTATAAAAGCTCCACGTTTGTATCCGTTCAATCTCTCCATTAAATATATCATATAAATAACACCTTCCCGAATCGAAATTTCTCCTGGGATACCCTGTGCATGGTGTTTACAGCGATGTCGTGTCCGATCAGAGAGAAACATCACCAGCGGATCGTTCGCGGAAATTCGCGTACAATTCATCTCTAATTATGCCGCGCTCGCTCGATGCATACCAATGCACCGCGTAGACGACGCTTCTCCCTCAGTGTTCGTCCTTTGTTCGTCGAAGCCAATCGCCCCCTCGGAAGGATTGTAACGTAACCCCTAACACGTGTTATCGCATTGTCATAATTACTTTGCGAACTGTGTTTTTCTCCGTTCTCTATCTCCCTATTTATAAATTCCCCCGTAACCAGCATTTTTTATTTTACGCCCCACCGATTTACTCTCCCTCGATTTCGCGCATAAGCGTATTCGCGGCCGTGAGTTTAAAGCGCATATAGAGAGAATAAATTCACGGACTAAATGAGTTGCCGAATCCCGGCGAAACGTCGTTTATATCGCGGCGAATTCTCGTTTCGCTTCGTTATCAGGACGTTTATTTCACGTCATTCGCGTTCCAGACTCGCATAATCCAGCAAAATTGTATTATTAATTATTAATACGTTTAAAGCAGCAAAATAAATCTATTTCTCGCGGATGGATTGGTGCATCAATATAGTTTCTAGTTTACGTCAGAATTATTTTATCCGACATACACATAATATCTCGATGATAATGAGGTGCAAAACATAAATGGAATTATTTCACCTGATGGAAATTTCGAAGCACTATCACCTCTACATTCGCTCCGCAAGGTAAAACATCAATTTATCCCTACTTTAATTCCATTTATGAATAAATGAGAAGTCATAAAAATTTAACCGCTAGATTGCTGAAACCTTTCATATAGACTCACAGAGAATAACTTTAGGAAATCCATTAAGTATAACTATGATCGATTATATGCTTTGAAAAAACACTAGTCTTATAAAAAAAACATAACATCACAGCCTAAAATTATGCACAAAACCTTAATAACATTTACAATATTTTACATGCCGTAATATTTTTCATATATTATAATATCCAAATATAATTTTTTAAAAAAGGTAATACACAGAATCACGTATTGCCTACACAGAAAGAATAAATTTGCTGAAATATTTAAAAATTTGGCCAGATACAGATCTGAAAATAATTTTGTTGGGTCATCAAAATAATTATGTAGGACGCCCAAAATAGTTGCTAGAATATCAAAACTTTTTGCAGCATTATCATCATGTTTGAGTGTCCTACATAGTTATTTTTGATAGTTTAACAAAATTATTTTCAGATCTGTATCTGGCCAAATTTTTAGATATTTCGGTAAAATCGTTCTTTCCGTGTAAAGTCGTACAACATTAAGTTTCCTCTTGTCTCGTAGACGCAAAAAACGAGTCGGATCTTGTTAGCACGCACCGTTTACTGATTCTGTCGATTGACTCGAGCAGTCGCATAATTGTCGTTAGAGACGCACCTCGCAGCCACGAGTAGTTCGCATCTCCGATGGACTTACTCGCGTTCGCGACTTTCGCGGCCGACGGAGTACCGCCTGTACGCGAGTACCGCCGACCCTCAGCCGTTCCGACTAATTAAACGACATTTAAGCGAGCGGAAGGCAAGCGGGCATTGAAACGTAACGACCGGCTGCGATTCATGCAAATTCAACGACTTCCGAGCGGAGTGTTTCCTCCCTGCCGTTCTCTTCTCCCCTACGTCTTGCTTCCCCTCCGTCTTTTCCCTTTCGCGGTAGGCGTTCTCAGGTACACGGGGTGGAATCACAGAAGTTAGGGTATCGGCGAAGGGGACGTAATCGATTTTTTCGAAAAAGACAAAAGAAGTAAAAGTTTCAATCCCAAGGAAATATGATGGAACGATTGACGTCGAGAACAGAATGTTTCGATAAAGGAAAATAAATGTAATTCTAACCGAATTTTAGCGTTACGGAAATTTTATGCGTAAAGATGGTTCCTCAATTCAATTTCCGTCAAGGAAAGGTCGACTTCAAATTCGGTCAGAGAGAACGCATCAACTCCTCACCTTAGCGATCCGACCTCTATAACTACATCGCAGCCCTTTCTTCCCTCGCGTTCCAGCCTTCGCGCGTTTTCCCATTTCCTCGTTCGCAGTCAGAACGCGAGCAGCTCCACCTTTGTAACGCACGAAAGGAATCACAGTAAATGCATCCCGGCGAACGACGGTCGACCTCAAACTAACCCACCGAAGAAGAGGTACGACCGAGTGCGGGTTCAACTTAACCCAGCTTTAAGCCGAAAGAGCAGCGGCAGAATAGAATAGTGAGAGAGTTAACCAACGGCGAACGGGTTAACCGAGGTCATCGATACGATAGGAAGTCCTCGTCCGCGTCGAACTACGAGAGAAGGAGTCTGTTAACCTTTAGTTTACCATTTACCATTTTACCCTTTATTCTTATGCGGAGTCATAAATGACACAAGTGCAGAGAGCCGCACGCGAAATCAGTCGGAACGTAACGTTACACGTGATGTTAGCCGTATGGTTAAACGTAATTTGCTCCGTGGATGAATGTAGAATGTGGGCAGGTTACGTTATAACACACATAGTAATGCGCATATCATTTACATTTAGTTATGTAAAACGTATCTCGCACTTAGGTAGTCGCACGGGCTTAGAACTCGTAGTACTATTTATCTTGCGGTAATGCTGATAGAATAAATGCGCAATACGTGTGCCAGAAGATATTTTCAAACAAGCAACCACTCAAAGAAACGGATTACATCTCACAACACTGTAGAATTCCATACAAAATAATCGACTAAATAATAATGCGATTCTCATACATTATTGAATCTGAGATACTGAGAAATTAATGAGCGCATTTCTCGTCATAAAGATTTCATTAGAGTAAATTAAATCAGTCCGGATTTAGTTTGCGTGAATAGTTAAAAGGACATTCTACTTCTGATTTCTCGATCGGTCAACATTGAAATCTAATTCGTTCCTATCAGCGGTTTGAAAGTGTGCTCTGCAAAGGTCTATTTATATAGTGAGTTTGCGATGAAGGAAAACAATCATTTTCCAAAACAAATAGATATATATCTTCTCAATTTAATAAAAAGATTAAAAGCCTTTGACGCGTAAAATTAATTAGAAACAATTTTGTTAATATATCGCGGAATTTCAGCTTGCAATCCAACGAACTCTGTGACCAAAATAATTTAAGAGTAGCAGTTATACGACGCTTATGTCACATATCAAATGACATTTTATGAGATTAGTCTTAATATCTTCAAAATAAGGAAAATATGTGAAATAAAAAGCTCCTCTTTCACGACATTTATCAGATTAATTATTACGCAGATTTATTACACAAATGCTTCGAACGAGCGTAAGCACGATAGACTGAAATATGTTCCCATATTTTATGAGCGTTGTATGCAAAACACGTAAAATATATATGAGTGTTTCCTGACTTTACAATGCATCATAACTGTCGGAAATAGAGCGGCGAGTAATGCCAGATATTAGCAGGTTTTTTCGCTCGTCTCGATTTTGATCCAGTTTCGGTATTTTATACAGATATTTTGATAGGCAATTTTGACGTAGTTTGAACGAGGACAGACGATTGCGCGTTTTTGAAATAATTGTACGAAGCGAAGCGACGCCAAGCTTCCGCGTGCTTCTCATGCAACGAGAGAGTATGGGCGCGAGGTTCAGCGACGCGGTATTAAAATTAATTGCAATCATAAAATTCTTGATGCACGTATATTATTTCTTTCACCGACCCATGCACCCGCGGACCTGTCGTAAAATCCCGGCGAGAATCCGTGGAGGGAAGGGGGGGAGGAGAGCGGGGAGAGAAACGGGAGCCCGTTTCCAATGGTGTCATTAGTTAACCGAGGCCGGGTTAATCGGAGGCCGTCCGTTAACTGGCCGGAGTTGTCGATACGAGAAACGATAGTACCGATCGCTCGGAGACGAATTCCGCCACAGCCGGAATTCGCTCGTCACGTCGAGCGATCCGAAGCGTTATTTATCGTGCACTCCGGAATTTATCGGGACTGTTAATTCGGTAAAAGCCCATCCATCTGTACGCGCCAGTGGCAGGAGCATATTTTCAAAACTATGTCGGACAGTTCGACTTATATTTATCGTCCAATTAACACATTCTTTTCTGTCATATCAGTTTTTAATGTAGTTTCTAGCAATTACGTAAATATTACAGGAATTATAGGATGATAGCAAAACCGCGTTCCTCTACAGATTTTGGAGACGACTAACTTTAAGTTAAATTATTACTTAACTGCTCGTGAACAATTAATTTTCGTTTTGTCAGACGCAACTTTGAAATCTTCGATATTAAATATCTCGGTAAAACTTAAACTACTATCCTGTTAATAAAAAGCGCATTTGGAATTAAATGAAGGGAATAAAATTCTTATTATCTAAAGTTTCTTAAGAAACTAAAACACACACACACACACACAATAAATGTGTGCAGTTGATTCTTTCTTTCTTTCTTTCTTTCTGTCTTTATTTACCAGCAATCACTATCTTCGAAGAACTCGAACAATTGATTGAATCACTATACCATCACGTTTCTACCATCGCAATAGAAATCTTTAATTTCGATATTTCGCACGTTCGAGGCTTCTCGTCCTCGTTTCGAGGTCGCGAGCCTTCTACCGGGACTTCAAAGAAAGCTCTTCCTCTCTCATTGTCCAAATATTTAACGGAAGACTCACTCGAATCTATCGAGGTGCAAAAGCTCGCCGGAGAGACACGCCCCGTTCGCGAATCGATCGCGACCTTCGAACGCGGACGCGTTTCCGCCGGGCACGTTTCGGCGAAACGAGGCGAAAAAAGGAAGGCGAGGACGAAATGCCGGTAAATGTGACATACGCCGGAAACTCCCGCGAAACAAGGGCAGCCTGCCTCGTGATCGTGCGCGCGCGATCCGTGCGCGGTAATAAGTTTTGTCGGATGGCGCGAGCGGTTCGCCGGCATAAACTTCCACCCCCGTCTCTGACACACGTGCGCCAATCGTAAATCGCGCCAACCCGCTTGCCGCCGCGCTCAACTTTCGCGAGCCAACGTACATACCGCTCTCTCGCGTTACCGAACACGGAATTCAATTTGTTGCAGTTTCGCCGATAGGTGGGAGAGGGAAGGAAGGTTTCTCGCCACGACGTGTCACCTTGCCTAGCGGCGTCGCCCGAGCTCATTGCGGATTAAAGGTGACAGTAATTCAGTCGCGGGAGTTTCGGAGAACGCGAACGAGAAACGAGTCCACAATTTGCAAAGTTTGTTCAAGTATCGAGTCATGCATAAAATGTAAGCTCGCTCCGTTTATACCTCTGGACTTTTCAAGCAATATTTTGCCCAAATGAAAAATGAATTAATGAATAAATGATTTCTTTATCGACGTGATGGGAAGGAGGGAGAGAGAGGGGGGAGGGAGAGAGAGAGAGAGGCCACAAGGGACGCAAGAAGTACGTGTAGAGAAATAAGAAAGGATATCAAGGAACCATTAAACTCGGCAGAGGACTCCACAGTACTCAGAGAGGACTCAGTTATAAGCTACTTCGCAATCTGGCTGAGAAAAAGCTAATGTGATACCAACCATTTCTTCCTCTAATTCCTTTTCCTGTAGTAACACCATAAATACCAGAAAAGAAATCGAGAAAAATGTGTTTTAAGGAATAAATTCGAAAATTATATACCCGAGTGAGTATTAAGACCTTATAATATATAATCAGGGATACAGTTATTACAGAGGTTTAACTTCATTCAATATTAAATTATTCCACAAAATTGCGTCGCGCAAAATTCGCGACGCATGTGATTCAAACATATTTTAATCCATAGAGTTTCTTTAAATTAATTTTTAATAAATAATCGTCGAGAAATTTCACGAAAAAGCAAAATATTTTCGGCGTGTATTGTAGACTCTATGCTGGAATATAACATATTAAAAGTTCACCGGCGAGGACGCATTACGTAACGCTATACCCCCATATTCCTCTCTATCCAGGTAGGTTTCACGTATATAGTAATGTCGCCCCCATCCTTCCCGCGACACGAAGTGTACTTCCGGAGTGTAGTAGTTGGTAATTTGGCTCCAAGCGGGCACACACAAGCAAGTTGCTTATCCGAGTATGCAGACGGAAGGAAATGTCTTCTCCGCTCCGTGACGGAAGTTGTCGGTTTTTCGAAAGTCGACTACGGACAACCCCGCCTCTCGATTTCGATTTCTTCACCGTTGCGACGAGACGGCGATTCGCATGCGGTACACGTTCGATCACGTGCGTCTATTCCTCGGCATACGAGGCGAGAACGTGTGTTCGTCGCGATACACGAAATGATATCTAACTCCGACAAAAGATTCGTCTACCGTTCAGCGCTTCGTATCGCGACATATTTACGTAAAATACGAGACGCCGCGCGACCATCGACATTCCTTCCCTCTGCAGAATCCACGGAAACAATTTGGAATGGAATTTTCCTAACGGAAATTTGATTTAACGAGTTTACAACGTTAGAAGTCTTTCTAATTAAGCCGCAAATTAAGATTCCGCTGAAGTAAAGTTCGACTTTAATGTAACCGAAGAATGAGTTTGCGCCGCCTATTCTTCTTTCCCGAAAGAAGTTTAAATCGCCGATCGTCTTTAACTCGAACAACTATAAATTGTCTTGGCATTCTCGTCGAGGAAAAATCGACTTCAACTTCATCGAAGGATAATAATTTATACCGACTGGCGGAAGTTGGCGCGAATCCCATCGTTTGTCATTGTAATACCACACCCTTTTTACGTAATTATATGCCGGATATTTGCTTTATTTACCCAACGAATGTACGACTTCGCGTTGCCTTATCCCTCGTAAGATACAATAGAGGAGTTAACTCGCGCTTCGCCTCCTCCTTCCTCAAGGAAACATAATTCCACGTCGCGTTTTCTATGATAAACGGTCCGAAGATCTCCGGTCAGCGAGATACTGCAAGTTTAATTTCTATTAGGGTAAGCTACAGGAAGACGTCCATATTCCTGGTGGCTGGCTGGTGCATGCTACCTGTACACTGCCGAGACAATGCATCATTCTCCTCCTTCCCGTTGCATCTACCGAGATAGATGGCAATTTGGCTGAAAGTGGAGAGAGAGAGATAGAAAGAGAGAGAGAAAGGAAGGGAGACTGGAAGCGCATGCATGGACCGTGGCATGAACCGGAGTAGGCGTTTCATCGACGTAGTTTGCGAGCGACCATCAATTTCTCGGGACATCCGAGAACGAGCGATCGGCTAATCGACCTTGATCTTTCCACGTGCAATCCCGTAGATCTCCTCGCTCCACTTCGCCCGTGACACGTCGAACGACGTACGACATCGCGCATCGATTATGTAACGTATACGCTAAAGGAAATTCCGATGTTCGAGATATGTCTTGCCTGTACTTGCGAATACATTTACCGTATTCTGGGGGGACGAGCATCTTGACTCAAGTTATTTCAGGGTAAATTAAGGGAAGACCGATGGTTGTATTAATAATAAGATATCGACAACTTTTCCATTATAAACGGAAGTTTTAATGGTTTCGATGTGATCGTTTTCAGAATCTCTTTTCCCTCGATTAATTCCTCGTAAATTACTTTGGGTTCGCGAAATTTAATATGTAACTGGTTGTTACCGAGACGTTTGATATCAGCAATTAAAAAGTTACGAAACAGAAATGGAGACTGACGTCCAATTCGGTGGCGATGCGTTATTCTTCGATACTTTCATATAGAATAAAACCTCTTGCCTGGTTCTTAAGGAAAAATTATTGTACCCACGCAAATTCTGCCTTTCACCTCCACTTGTCGATCGATGCCACGTAATGGGCCGTATCGTTTCTTAATGGAAAAGAGATTTCGTGATCCCAATGTAACGGGTATTCTTCTTCGGTAACGAATAACAGAAACCAAAATTCCCGGGATGCAACATGATCGCTCCATTCCTGCGTCGAGTGGGACAAAGCGCGGCGTGTTCGCTCTAACGATTCTATTCCCCTCTATTCAACATTCTTTCGAGCGTATGGGCTGCATACGAAGGTAATCTATCTGCGGAATAGCTTTCGATTCGATTTCAAATGGAGCGAATTAACGGCAGATCCCCCGACTACGCGTACCGTCGTTGCGGGGAGGAGAGAGAGAGAGAGAGAGAGAGAGAGAGAGAGAGAGAGAGAGAGAGAGAGAGAGAGAGAGAGAAAAAGAGAGAGAGACACGAGAAGTCCTCGGACGCCCATCGATTTCCCCGAGGCGTGGAAAAACGCCCGGATATAACGAGAAGTATGCGGCGTCGTTCGGAACCACGTCGTTTCTTACCGTGCCCCTTTCACGGGGTGGATTCGTCTTCCCACTCCCTCCTCGTCGCCTATTCGTCCTGACGATTCGATCGCGATGGTCCGACCACGCATCGTTTGTCACACGGTCAATCGCATTACCGCGTCCACCCCGTGCGATGGTATAACACGTAAGTGGGCAACAACGCCGAGTGGAATCGGCGATAAGTGCGCTACGAAAAAGGTCGATCGTGAGAGTTCGTACTTTACCAGCAATTACTTCCGTTACATAAAATTGAAGCTCGTCCAGGACACTGTTAACAACACTTGTCGCCGCATTTCGTAACTTTCCAATCACGTTATTCTGGTGATACCGTGCGACCGTGGAACACGATAAAATTTCCATAACATGAAATTTGTAGGAAATACCTACGCGTGGTATTTTACGCGACCCAAATTGCATTATACGCGCGCGAAGGAGATTTCCGATAGTAAAAAGTTTCGCGCCTCTCAGGTAGTTCTCGACGGGAGTCGATGGCGCGTCGACATATTTCTTGCATTTCCCACGAATAAAATATAAATAGATCTTCGTTTCGAGAAATTTTACGTCCTCGACTTCCGCGCGTCGAAGTTCTCGGCGCCGATACCGCTTCGCGCATCAGAAATCGCGATAGTAGGGCGCCTCCAGTTCCAAAACTCCTACACGTCAGACAGAGTCGACCAGGGCCGGGAGGGGGAGGAATGATGCGCGCGAAGGGATGCGATAGATACGGACGCCCTTCGCCTAGCTACGAGGGAGAAGGCAAAGATTTATGATGCCGGTGCGTCAGCTCGCACGTCTCAATTTCGGGACGCCGTCGCGAGAGTCAACGGGAACAGAGTTTGGTTCTCCCTCTCCCTCTCTCTCCCTCTCTCTATCTCTCTACCTCTTTCCCTCCCTTTGTTGCTCGTCGTGCCGTGGACGCGCGATAAGAGAAAGGTACGGCTACCGATAGAACGAGAAAAAAAAGAAAGAAAATAAAGGAGAGGAGAGCCAGACGAGATAGCGGCGGGCGAACTGCGAGCAGGAACGAAGCGCGGAATTAATCCGGCCGGCCGTCCCCCCCTCTCCTCCCTCCAGTATACGCGCTTCCGTTTCCGTCCCGGCCGTACTTCGCCGGAAAATAGTTCCTACCTCGGACTCTGAGAGCGGCGTCCGACAATGGAGTAATTATTGCAATTAGCGAGCTACCTACTCCGTGGATGCTTTTTCGTGCGCGGCTGTGCGAAAGGACCGGCGGGGGGGAAAAGGTGGTCGATACTCTCGCAGTTTGCGGGCTTTGAAAATCGCGAATTTCGCGGAGAGGGTGAATTCCACCGCTATCGTAAAATGACTCTTAATGATGCTCGTAGCTCCATCATTTGCTCCATATAGACTCACCGCAAACCGCGAAGGGCTGAAGTTGCATTTATTGGTCGTAAATTTGCCCTCCCGCGAATTCGATGGTTTCGCGACGATCGCAAAAGTTTCGGTTCTAAAACACAGGGATTTCCCTAGTTTTTAGCCTTCTCGTTGTAAAGAGAAGGCTTCTCGATCGCTCGAACGGGAAGTAAGGGGTAAGAAGTAAGTCTTCTTCGCGTAAAATTTCGGAGTATACGTTTACCAGTTAAATGTTATTTCGCGTTATCGCGAAAAGCATAATTGAATTGAAATAATAATAATAATGTAGAGATGGGTATACTAGTTGTACCAATTGCACGCAATAGGCGGGGCGACAGCTGAGAGCTGATTTAAAGCCATACCTGCACTGAGAGAAAACAAAATAGTTCTGGCAACTATAATTTGGCAACTCTGAAATTTAAGTAGTTGCAACTAGTTTTACGAAGTAATATAGGAACTAAAGTAGTACTGAATACTATAAAAATATAGTCACGCTAACTACATTTGTGAACTATTAATTGATAGTGAAATAGCGACTCAACTATAATTACACAGTTATATCGACTTCATACAAGTAAGATATTATGAGAACAACATTTTTCCAATTTAGACAAATATTTAGACAAATATATAGTTTATCTACACGGAAAGAACGGTTTTGCTGAAGTATCTAAACATTTAGTCAAATACAGATTTGAAAATAATTATGTTGGACCATCCAAAATAATTATGTAGGACGCTCAAGGATAATGACAATGCTGCCAAAAGTTTTGACATCCTGACAAACAGCTTGAGCGTCCCACATAATTATTTTGGATGGTCCAACGTAATTATTTTCTGATCTGTATCTGACTAAAAGTAAAAAACTGTGGCAAAGAGCGTGTAGCGGATGGGAGAGCATTAAAAAATTTTTCTGCGGTGTATGAGAAGGCGTCCTGAAATTTCGATGTGCGATGGGAAGGACATGAGAGTTGTTGCTGATGACGAGTATCTGGAACTAAGTTTGAGTGAGAAATAAAGCAGTATTGACAAAACCACGTTCCGTTCTCGTTATTATAAAAATACATGGGACTTTTTTATATCAATATTATCCATGCATTAATTCGTTTCCATCAAATATTCGTAAAATACATGTGTAAATACACAGATCACCCGGAAGCGCAGGTATTTATAATGAAATAAACGGTCAGAAAATATGAAGCAAGATAAATACGTAGATATTTGCAGTACTTTTTACATCGCCCTCCCTAACGCTCCTTCAACGTCTAACCGACGATGCGTATGCAGAGTTATCGTGACATGGGTACACAGCGACGATTACCGTAACAGCTATTGAGCCTCGGAGAGTACGACTTGATGAAAGCCGCAATGAAGCAATCACGCATCTGTCTTAATGACAGGAAGAAGCCCCGTGCACAAAAGCCGCCTCGATTTCACCGAGTCAACACGCGAACGGTCTTTCTTTTTCTCTTTCTCCGGTATTCATTAGCCGATTGACGACGATCGACGATGATCACGTGTCGAGATCTTTGACTCGCATGGATGGAATGTCGACGAGCGAGATAAGAACGCGGGAAGGAGCGCCTTCATCGTCGTCGTATTCTTTTTCAAAGTGCACGATGACATTTGCTCAGCATTCGACCGGAATGACGCGAGTGCTTAATCCGAAATCGTCATACGAGAAAGGAAAGGGGATTTAACCACCGAGGATTTTAACCATCTCTCTCGTCTCGCGGCGAATTTTTTTTCTTTCCATTTTTATCACGTTCGCACGTTTCGGTAAGTCGCGAGGTGACTCCGCTCGCGGCTTCTTCTGACGTCGCGGCTTTTGCGTTTTGCCCTTTTGCTACTTTGTTCCGTCATGAATAAGAGTCGGGAGAGCAGCCGCGGCAGAGGCAAGCCGCGGAGCGTAAAGCGAGAATTTGCGGAGAGAATCGCTTGGTTAGAATAGAGTTTCAAACAGAAGACGCGACGGAAAAGCAGCGCAACGCGCTTTGCGCAAAACGATATCAGACGCGACGTCGAGTGGGCAAAATGGAATTACAAGTCTACCGTTGTAATAAAAATGTAAATGCGCGATATACGATATCAAGAGGTCGGAGGTATTTTTTTTTTACAGTCAGCTAATTTCAACGTTTGCAGCGTAATTTGATAACAAAGTACCTTTCTCTACTCCAACTCGATTCAGAATACGCAATATGTAATTTCCTGACGCTTTAAAACCTCGTCCTCGTCGCAATCAAAGAGATAAGTAGCAATGCAAGCGTATACTTCGTAGTCTCGCAAATCTTAATTCGTCAACCGTATGGTTGTGCATTTTTGTTAGTAATAAAGTAGTAATAAAGAGATTGGTTAGTATTATTGAAAAAAAGTGTAACATTTTCAAGTCCCTTTTCTTCGCTTTCTTCAACGAAGCAAGAGCTTATGACGACGACATTTGTTCGAGATTCGAACGCCTTTCGAATGCTTAAAAGCATCGGCGCTAATTACATTCATTAGCGATTACTTTGAATTTTGTAAAGATTAGGCAAATCGTTTGATTTCCTTTGTTTCATCGCTTGGAAAGAACAACAGCGATCATAAATACAGGAAATAAAGCGAAATGACGACCTAACGACACTAGCTTGCAAGAATTTGGCGTGTCACCAAAACAGATGAATATTATCATGATCGTCAAACGCGTTTAACTCGAACACCGTTACTTCTCGAATCTTCGACAAGCGAGATAATAAGAGATCGACACCTTACGCTCAGGCGCCAGTCGTCAGCAAGTCCGCGATTCCTTTACGCGGTACTATAGTTTCAATCGTGCCTCGAGAAGATTATTCTTCGTATGCACTGCATAAAGTCGCATAAAGTGTATATAGCCGTTTTAAACGTTAACATCCGATTACAAATAAACTGTGTTGTTTTGTTCATTAAGCAATTTGGTGATTTCGTTTCCAGCGCCCGAAAATTCCGCTCCTGCATTCACACGCTCGCGAACAGCATTCTTTTGGGTTTTTGCGAGAAAACCAATTTACAATGATCGCAAAAATTCGCCCTACTTTCTTTACACGAAGATTTTTAAGATCTACACTGAGAAAAAAAAGCTGTTGCTTCAATTAAAGTGGTATCACGGGGTGCCAAAAACATAAGTAGTTCATTCAATTGTATTATTAATAGACCCAATATTTGGATTATTAAAACAATGATTGAATTATTGGTTTAAAAATGCAGACATTGGGTCTAATAATAATACTTTTGAATGAACTACTTATGTTTTTGGCACCCCGTGATACCACTTTAATTGAAGCAACAGCTTTTTTTCTCAGTGTATAATAATCGAAAACGAAAACTCTTTCCGACGTAATATTGGATTCGTCGAAAACGACGGACTTCGTGTTTCGCGGATCGCTTCCGCAATTAGGGGAGTCGCTGTAAATTACTTGTACGTAGTGCGAGGGTCCTTCGATTAACACTTTACTGACGTCATTTCGCGTAATATCATTATCAATTCTCATGTATAACTAAATGAAGAAATTATGATAATTCGCAGCGGTATCTCGAGTTTGGACCGTATACATCAAATATTCATTTTCATGAAGAAATAACGTTACTACCATGATTTAGAAATTCTACATCTCTTAGCAATGCTACGCATGTTAAAATTAATTATCTCGTTCGCATGCGTTCTAATTATTTTCAGTTGAAAGTCACGTGGAATTCTGAACCCCGTTAATTATTTTCATTAGGAAATATGATTCTAAAGTTCTGCATTTGTAACATAACTCACGATACTGTGGCAATTAAAAAAATATGTATTTTTAATTATTTTCAAGAAATAATTGACAGAAATTTAAAAGCACTAAATTCATTAAATTCATCCGTCTCGTGCGTTAATGTCTCGCCATAATGCCGATGATTTTTATACTACATTATACAGTATACTGCAACAATTTTTTCACAATACTGAAATCCCATAAAAACATCGTAATTATTCACATTAAGAAGTAATCAGTATTTCACGAGAAACACGTACTTTGCAATGGAATGTCGGAGCCACGCTGTCAGTAAAGTGTCAACGCGGACGAGGGCGACTTTTCAAGGTGAAGCGGACTTACCTGGGGGACAATTGCACTCGGAGACGTCGCGTTTGGGCCTGAAGACCGCGCCGGAGTCGAGCCGTTGCGTCTGCCGCAGCTGCTCCTGCATCTCCGACTTGAGCCTCTGTACCAGGACGTCCACCGGCGACGAGGGGTCCGGGAAGCGCAGGCAGTGGGCCTCCAGACTCGCGATCCGGGACTCGAGGCCGAGCTCGCGGTAGAAGAGCACGCCGGACACGGCGAAGCTGGCCAGGCAGAGGGCGCACATCGCCCAGTTGAGGCCCGCGGTCCCCGCGCGGAGGGCCTCATCGCGGAACTTCCGCGGCATCGACGCCTCCAGGCAGGACGGCGACGATCCCTTGCCCGTCCCCGGGCCCGACGACCAGGACTCGGCCGCCGGGTCGGTCTTCATCGCTGTCGCTGTCGTCGCGCACGCACGCACGCACGCACGCACGCACCCGCGGCTCTACCCGGGCTACTCCGGTTACGAGCGCTTGACGAGCGTCCCTAAGCGGCGCGGCGCGTCATAACCCGCGCGATGCACGTCGATACACCGTCGCGCGTGACCGCGGCGGCGGACTTTCGCGTGGAGGGACGACAAATGGTAAATACGGCGACGGCGACGCTCTTACCCCACAACCAACGGCGGCGACCGTTACAGACTTCGCGGCGTCATCGTCCATCTGGAATGCATCTTCGCCGCTCGACCACCCGGCCTCGTTATCGCGACCACCCGATAAGACTCCGCTCCGATAATTCCGCTCGACCACTCCGCGCCCGCGATTACTTACTCCGATCTCGAGGTACTCCGGGATCGCGGATCCGATTGTTACGCGGTGCGAAATCGACGACGCGACGATCGGGACACGCGCGGGCGCGCGCGCTCCCGTTCCGTATGAAACTGCCGCGCGTTCTTCCTTCCGCGGCGACGTTCAGCACGTTACGGCCGCTATCGATACCGTCGCGTTCTCGCGCTCCCGTGGACCCGCGCACTTTTCACACATCGGACGATGACAACGGGGCGGCGACGGCGTCGATCGTCGTCTCGTGCCGCTGCTCCGTTTTCCTTTCTCTCCCCTTACGACTTTACCGTCGCCTTCCTCTTTCCCTCGCCGACGCGAAACGGGACGGTCGAGCGGGCGAGAACGCGCCGTCCACCGACGGCGGCAAACTTCACGGCGATGCCCAAAGAAAAGAACAAGATTTACGGCGGTGTTAAAAAAGGAGAGAGAGAGAGAGAGAGAGAGAGAAAGGAGAGAGGGGACGAGACGCCGGGCGAGCGCCGCGTGACAGCAGGACGAAACGCTCGCTTCTTCGCGTTCTCGCACCTCGCAGCACGTCGCCGTTACGAGGGAGAAAAGCACGGGGAAGCGTGCATACGAAGCGCACAGTATAACATTCGCGGTACGACTGGATGTGGAGGGGCGACACTCCAGCACTCCGCCGCGAGGACAGAGACGGAGGGTTCGTCGCCTCGGCAACGCTCGGCCGCCTTCGGGTCGCCTCGTCGCGCGCCGCGCCGCGCCGCGTCGCGTCGCGTCGCGTCGCGCCGCGCAACCAGCGCAACCACTTCGCTCTAACGGCCCGCCGAACGTGCACGCACGCAGGACGTACATAGGACGTAACGGCGACCGCTCGACCTACGAAACGGCCGCATCCATTCTCGCACTGATTCGCCCTCTCCCGCGTTTCATTCCGCGGAGCGGAGCTCGCCACCTCCGTTTCGCCCTAAGCCCTAAGCGAACGCGAGATTCGACAGCGCAGAGGGAAAAAGAGAGAGAGAGAGAGAGAGAGAGACATGAAATTCGCCTCTTTCAGTTTCTCTTCCCACCTTTATCTCCGTTCATGTCCATTATCCACTCGGATTACACACCGGAGGATTCCGCTTTTGTACGCACGTAAACGGCTTTAACATCGGGAGATTGTTTTTTGCCCCGTTGCTGCCCGTTGCTGCCCAGGTTCCACGAACGTGACGCACATTCACCTATCTTCATTGTTGACTGTCTCAGGTATATGTTTTGTTTTTATTGTTCGTAACATGCGTCACCCGTATATCTTCGGAATTTTGCGTTTCAAAACTCACGTATTGTAGGAAGGATCTGGTCATCCTTCTTTGCAAATAAATTGCGAATTCTTCTTACGAATAAGTTTGAATATTATTAAAATATCCATGGTCGAAAAATGTCGCGATTCGCGATATATTAATTTAAATTAAATATTGGCCAGTTGAGTCGTAATAAATCTCTTCTGTGGTTTAATATTTGCTGGCGAAGAATATCTCATCTCTTGTTTATTATTAAAATATCTTTTTAAAAATTGTATCGACGATAATAATGTTATAATTTCTAAAAACCAAGAAGACCAAAGAATAATAGAAACCTTACTCCCAAATAGATTTTCTCTTTTAAAATATATGCCTTTTCTATAATGGTCGAATCATTATTATGCACACAAAAACAAAGAAAAGTGTACAAGTTTTTAGATATGTATTTAAAGATATTTCTCTCTGAAACGATCGTTTTTACAGTCTTTTATACAATATTTGTTATTAAAAATATTATCATTTCTGTTTTAACGAACGTTTAATATCACCTTAGCAAAAAAATTTCAAAACGAAGGTAAAATTTTAAATGTTAATGTTTGCAAGGAGTTTTGCTTCTTACTGTTTGTTTATAAAATCAACACAAATACTCGTGTACTCTCGTAAACATACTTTTCTAGATTAAAAATATATCTTAACGTAAGTTTTTGAACAATATTTCTACGCGTTGGACGTTAAAAATTTTCACGAAATTAGAAGCGAAGATAGAAATTCTATTAAGGGACTAACACGATTAATCGGTTTATCGATTAGCCGATATTAAAATCGACGGAACGATGTTTGGAACAATTACTAAATGAAAAAGCAGCAAATGAAAATCTCTTTCTCGCAATTTGAGTGTAGAATACAGAATCAACCTCTTCTAAATCGTATCGCCAATTCAATAGGGATAGAATTATTGCCAATTTATCCTCCTCCGTTGTCCGTATCATCTCCGATATGGAACGGCGCGATGAATTAGAAATGTATGCAATCGCTTATAGTCTTTGTATAGCCTCGACTTCGATCGCGCAAATTCTAAATAAGGAACAGGGTCTCGAACGAACGGTCTACCCCGCGAGTTTTATCGAATCACAGCGTTTACCTTCTTATGCAGGATCCCCTGGAAGGAAAGATAAACGCGACGAGACAGCACGACGAAAAGAATATACATCATGCATTCGTTTAACTCGCCAGCAACGAAACTGCCTCTGCGACAACGTACCTTCGACGCGGCTCTATAACTTTACGAAATTTTGATTGAAACATTTTTATCATTACATTTTTCCATATACAGGATGTTTCAGATCACCCGTCCACCCCTTTTATTTCGAAAAGGTATGGTGCTAGGAAGTTCGGACAAATATGTTTACCATAAAAGCCTATCTGAAGTTTCTGACGATGGTACTTTTATTTTTGAGAAACCCCCTAGAAATATCGGAAACCGAGGGCAACTTAAAAATTTTAAGTGGCAACATTGAGCAACATGAGGCAACATGGGTATCGTTGGTTAGAGCTTTTAGAAAGGAACTATTTTTGCAAAAAAATTTAGTATCACTTACCGTTACCCCATTCTTTAAATCCTGTAAAAGTCCTGAGAGCCGTTAACAGCGTGAGACGAAGAATGGAAAGATGTCTCCATCAAGGTGGCAGGCACTTTGAACATCTTTAGCTATGTATCTTGAGTCATTTCCGAGCGAAAATTTTTGTACGATGACTGCATCCTTGGTTTCATTACGTTTATACTTTCTTATGCATCTGAAGGCATTATCTGGCGAAGAATAATATTAAGCTCAATATTCCGTCGCACGAGAGTAACATCTCGAAAACGATATTTGTTTTGACAATCTTCGAGTGCTGGAGGGTCGTGAATGAATGTCCGTAGCCGGTCCATCTGTGAGCTCAGTTTCATATTATTGTAATATCTTCAACTCTTTCAACGTTAGAACACACACAGCTGACTCTCTTTCGACACTCTCTGACATCCTTACGGCGTTTCCCCCCTCGTTTCGGAATTGATGTTTCATTCGACCGCATTATTAGACCCTGAAGATAAAATCTGAAGCTTTGAAATATTGAGCTTTACAAGTTTCTTGCCTCTCGTAAATCCAATAACGAATGGGAGAACGAGATGGGAATATTTCCCCATCTCATCATTCCCGTATTGGAAAGCACAGGTAAAAAAATTCTCTCGTTCTGTTCCACTTGGCGCGTCTTTCAATTCCGTCTTGGTGCAGCGGTGTCTATCGCTGCCGGACAATTGGTACGTCGTTCCTTGCGACAGGATAATATTCTCCCGGCTCTCGTCTCTTAACTATTAATTAGAGACGGTTCTAAAGGTAGAGCGATGCCTCGGGGCTAAGACCATGTGAATTCTCGTCCGCCGCTCTCCGGTTCGGGTCCGTCGCCCCTGTGAGTTCCTCGCACATGCAGGAGCTTAATTCGTTTAATTCGAACGCGAGAGTATTTCGCACTGGGTCCTTGCAGCGTCTTCCCGGGACCTCAGGCGGTCGTTTAATTCGAGCGCATAAATCGGCGGTATAACGAAGCTGTTATTCAGGCGACCGTATGTACACGTGAGCCTTACACACGCGAAGTCCTTGACACAAACATAAAATATTTTATGTGCTTTAGATATATACCTTTTAGACTTATAGTTTATTCGCTCCGGTGCAACTCGTGTTAGTTGATCCGTTCTACTTCGTCCCGCTTCAGAATTAGATAACGCGATTGTTTCTCTACGCGCGACTCGTTGTATCCCCGTAGTTGTTTCAATCCGACCGTATCCTCGTCCTACGGAACCTACGGAACCCGGTAACAACGGTATTAAGTATCTTGAAATCCCGGCGGCTATCCAAGATTACCCATCAGCTATTTGTGCCGTGTAAGGTTGCACCGCCATTACCGCTGGTTTATGATAGTGAAAAACATTAAGCTGCGTATCCACCAAAGGAACATAGAGAGCAATATTTGTGTTTCTGTTGCGTGTTTCTGTAAAAGTTCCAGTTTGTATGTATGTGTATGTACTACTGTGATCAAAAAGTATCGAGACTGGTCACAAATAAAACACAAATTTATAAATTTATTCATCCAAATCTATTATGTCCCCTTCAAAATAATCCCCTCCCACTGCAATACATTTATGCCAACGTTTTTCCAGTCCTCGAAGCACCTCTGGTAGTCGATTTTCGGTGTTTAGGACGCGCAGCGAATTCTTTTTTATCGCCTCTGTCGACTCAAAACGGTGTCCACGAAGTGGTAATTTCAGCCGGGGGAACAGGAAAAAGTCACATGGTGCCATATTAGGCGAATATGGAACTTGTGGAATCGTATTCGTCGATTGTTTGGCTAAAAAGTCACGAACAAGCATCGAACTGTGAGCAGGAGCATTATCGTGGTGCAAAATCCATGAGTTGTCTCGCCATAATTCCGGCCGTTTTTTACCGATTGCTTCACGCAAACGGCGCATAACATTCAAATAATATTCTTTGTTAACAGTTTGACCGATTGGAAGAAATTCCTTATGCACAACACTGCGGTAATCGAAGAAAACTGTTAACATAACTTTGATTTTTGACTGACTTTGACGAGGTCTTTTTGGCTTTGTCTAACATTTCTGCAACATTTCCAGCGTGTTTGTACATGAAATTTCGTTCTGAAGACAAAATTTGATGCAAATTCGTTGCTCAAAATTCGACATGGTAAAAATTGCCGGAAGTACTATTTCTCAATCACAAAACAAGTGTTTATTCATAAGCTAACAAAGGTAATGACGTGAAATTTTTAACGTATGTCAGAAACAATCCTACCAATCTAAAAAAAAAGTTTCTCGATTGGGTTGAACCGCGCAGTTTAAATAAGCCAGTCTCAGTACTTTTTGATCACAGTAGTATGTTTCCAAAACAATTCCTCAATGTTTCTTTGGTGGATATGCAGCTTTAGATAGCGCGATTGTTTCTCTATGCACGACACGTTGTATCCCCGTAGTTGTTTCCATTCGAATGTATCCTCGTACCTACGGAACCTGGTAACAGCGGTATTAAGTATCTTGAAATCCCGGCGGCTGTCCAAGATTACCCATCAGCTATTTGTGCCGTCTGAGGTTGCGCCGCCACTACCGCTAGCAGCAATTACCAGACACCCTGTATTAGGGAACATTGATCGACGGAATCGATCGTATCCCCGCCGTTGTGTACATACACGCGCGGCGGATACGTGCAACGAGAACGACCCCTCGGCCACTACCACCCAATCGGCTGGCTAGGCAGAGGAAGTGATTATAGACTACATCCTGGAGCGCTCGCCCCGTGCACGCTCGCTAAATCGAATCGAATCCCGGCCCGGACGGCCGGCGTGTGCGAGGAAATCGTCGCGAGGAGTCAAATCGATACGGGACGATACGGTACTAGCGGGCCGATTCCGCTATTTGTACGAATGTCTGCGGTAATCATCATTGATGGACGTCAGTCAACGTCGTCGAGTGGTCGCCACTTAGCGTGGAGAGCGCGATCATCCGCTTCTGCTTATTAATTAAATGCACGCGAGCCTAAATCGCGAGAATAAAATTAATCAAAAGTAGCAACGACATTCCGGTATGAAAATCACGCTAAAAGTTTGAAGAGATAAAGAGAAGGGAAATCTTGATATATACGTTTCTCAGTTGGAATTGGAAATCTAAAATAATATAATAAAGAACGTAGAAAAAAAGAAATAAGGAAAGTATCGCGATACCGTTTGGAAAGGTTATTACGCCTCGAAAATATTTCGCTACGCGAACGAAAAGGGAGACATTTAGAACTCGATAATCGATTAAATTTAAAAATATTATATATTATCCGTACACTGTTAAATTCGGTATAATTTCAAATTATACCTAATTGGAGTCATTTTTAATCATTATTTATATAGATCGCCACTGCTCTCCTACTCTAAATATCGTTAATTTTACTGAAACAATGAAATTAAATATAATATAACTCAAGAAATGTATTACATTTGATTCAAATTTAATTTTTCTATACCTACGTTTTTTTACGTTATCATTATTCATATATTGTTGGTTATTGGACGTTGCTTACTTTGAAATTAAGTAATTCAATCACAGAAATGAGTTCGTTAAATGTGATTGTTTTCTTAACCACATGTTTTGTGTTAAAATAAAATTTTGACACACGTGGAAGTTAAAAATAACCAAATGTTATTTAACTTAAGGAATTGATCCTTTAATATTTAATAGTGTATGCGCCGAACATAGAAAGAACTGTTTTGACGAAGATTCTCTAATGTACACGATTAATCCTGCTAATTGACATGCAGCCGTCGAGATAAGTCTTTGTCAGAACGAACGTCCTTCATGGACCGTAACGCGAGTCTCATCGAGGCGAAGAGAAAGCATCGCGCCCGAAAGAAAACGCTGGGGCACGTTTCCGACGCACTGCACGCGCCGCATTCCAATCTCCTATCGTCGTTTCGTCCCGAATTCACTCGGGGGACCCGCCGTGCCCCGCGACGACTCGTCCCTCATTTTTCCCAGACGTCGGGATACGACGATCGGGTACGCGATCGGTGCCATCGTTCCGCGGATAAGGACATTCCTCCCGACGTCAATATATTTCTCGTGCCATCGTCGCCGTCGCCGCACTTGCTTACATACACTTAATGCCTCCAGCTTGCTTCTTTTATCTGGCAGACCGACCAACAGCGAGTCTTAAGTACGGACAAATTGCTCGAGAGTCATCCTCTTACCGCTCGCCGTACTAATCTCTGGATTTCCGAAACGTCTCGTACACGACTCCTCGACAGGAAACAGCCAGCGAACATGGAATTCCTCGGCCCTCTCCCATTAATTCCCATCTCTTGCTTCCCCGCTCTTAGCTTCTGCTTTCTTATCTCTCGCTTCTTGGCACTCTTATATTTTTTTGGTTTTTTCCCCTCTCCCTCTTTCGCCCTTAGTTTCTAAAATCCGCGCCAGATTACACACAACGGAGATCGGGATTGCATCGCGTTTGTGCAATGGAAATTGCGGCAGCGTATCGAGATATGAAAGCGGACAAATATTTTCCCGTTTGTTTATACTACTGTGTGAGAGATTTGTTAACATTGGAAATCAATCACTTTACTAAGGAAACATGTATAGATAACATTATGCGTTCATTTTATACATTCCTCCATCCGCATTCAAAGCTTAACAAAGCATGATCCTTCCGGTTGTGCGCTTTAGGTGAACTCTAATGAACGACATTATGCGTCACAATGGGGTTCACGATGCACCCCCATTGTAACGTGCGAAGATTGGGTGAAATCAGGGGTGAAAAAACCACCACGTCGAGCGGCGCAATAAAAACGCTGTTGAGAGTCGCTGTACGCATTTTCGTGGGGTGACCAGCGTGCGCCGCGCGATTAAAAAATCATCGCGGCCGATGCCCTCTTCACGGCACGCTGGTCATCGCGTTGGGGCGCGGTACGTGTGTATGCTGTATACCGGGCAGAGCGCATTATGTCGCGCGCGCGTTCGCTCTCCCGCCAGGAAGCAGGCGCAGCCGGTGACGGACCTGCCCGCGCGCTTCCGCGCCGCTCGTTTGCTCGCACCGGGAGAACGTGCCCCTCGCGCGGACGACGACGGAAGCGCGGTGGGGGCGGGGGGGAGGGGACGCAACGACGGAAGGGATGATCGAGAGGAACGGGGTAGCGGCGCGAGAGGGTAGCGGGCCGGGGGGAATATATATATACCGGCGGACACGTTCGCCGCGCTGAAGCAGCCTCTCTCATTTCGAGGATGAATCCCGAATCCAGCCCCCGCGAGAGAGAGTGTGTGTCTGCACGTGCCGGAGGGGGCGGCAGGGGGAGGGGGTGGGGATCAGGGCGACGAGCGGGGAATGGAGTCAATGCGCAGTTTGTATTCCGCTCGGCAGAAAAGACTCGTTCGTTACACAGCCGTAGCAGCCCGACGCACTCGCCGAAACTCACTCCTCGTCGCCGACGTCCGCGTCGTCGTCGTTGCCGCTGGATTCACCCTCGCCGGCTTTATATTCATGACGACGCCGAGCACGGAGAAATACGAACTGCCGAGCGCGATGTATTAATTTCCCGTTAGAATCGCGACGATTTCTGACCCCGCCGTTCTATATAAAGCTCTCTCTCTCTCTCTTTCTCGGCGTCTCCTCTTTCATCGCTGCTCCGGTTCGCGTTACCGTCGGAGATTCCTCTTTATTACCTTTACGTTTACTTATCTGTTATATTACAGATATCCCGACGGCAGTTACCCCCGTTATTTTTATTGAGGTGAAAGAAATGTGTATCAAGAGTGCTAAATGATTTTCGTTTCGAAGTTTACAAAGCTGCGATAACGCTGAAACAAATATTCCCTTCGAAAATCAACGGCAAACAAATCGTCGCGTGTTTGCGGCGTTATCGGAATTCTCCCTTCGTTATTTAACACGGTCGTCCGGTTGTCATTTTACAACGTTGCGGGCGTTAAACGCCGGGCACGCGCGCTTCACGATTGGTCGCATCGGCACGACTGATTCGTTTTTTTTTTCTCCTTTTTTACGTCGTTTTTTTTTTCACTCGTTCCTCAGTCCTGTCTCTTATACACATCTAGATGTGTATAAGAGACAGGCGAGAAAAATGTTCTATTAAATGAAGAGAGAGAGAGAGAGAAATTATGACAAAGATTTACATAATGTACTCTCGCACTCTGATTTTAATACACTCTATTGCACTTTAATATTTCACATTGATTTCGATAAAAGCACTTAGCAACAATTTTTATTCTCGAAAATATACATCTCCATGAAATAACATTTCAAATTTATTGCTTTGACGCCAGTACGAATATGTAAAAATACATTTGCGCTGGATATGAATGAAACAATGCGTATGAAATCGCGCGCTGTATACTCGCATCTAAATTTCAACAGCATAAAAATAATGCTGTACGAACGTATCTAATATGCATTGCGAGCAGAAGGACTTTTGTACGTTTTATCCGTTCTTCGTAGCTTTCTTTAACAGAAAAGGAATGAAGACGAGGAAGGAATAAGAGGAGGCGGAAGGAAGATTCTCTCGGATCACACACAGCTCCGGCGCGGCGCGAACAGCACGATTGTTTATTTTCGTGCGAACGATAGGCGGCGGGAGATGCGGCTAATGCTAGGGTGACAGGACAAGTGGATACTTCCCTCTCCGTACGACCGGTCGCGGATGAAGAGGCGCAACGAGGGGTCTCGTCATCGTTATTGGCCGGACAAGGAGCGTGTGCGCACGGCGGCGACTTGGTGCTTCCGAACTCGGATCAACGAGGGAGAAGGAGAAAGAGAGAGAGACCAGACGCTTCCCGGATAAAGGTCCGGAGGGACGAGGATAAGCGAATAGCCCCCTCGGAATACCAATGGCGTACTCGCCGGAATCGAGTTTTCGAGAAAAACGGCTTTAAAGTTGAATGCGGCGGAACGAGGCGAGGAGTATCCCTCTCGACGGAAACTCCACACCCTCGGGGCGCAGCGAGTCCCGATTTCTTCGCAGACGGGCATGGTCACGTCGTTAGAGGCAAAAAAATGTAATATACTGGAACTTCCCGTATTTGGAACCCCCATATCATTCCTCGATACTTTACGTCGTACACGTAAACGACGAACCTGCTCGTATTTGCAAATTCGAAGAGAAATTAACCCTTGCAATAATTGATCGCGCTATCAGCTGACTTTCTATTGCTTGATCCAAGAGACAACTTCGCTTTTATCGATTCTCTTTTCGATCACGTCAAGTGTAAAGCATTGCCGACAGTGGAACAATTACAACAAGGAGAATAAACGATGTAACGTGACGCGTACGCCATTGTCATTCTAAGTTATTTCAACGAAATCGTATTCTCACTTGTTTCTCCTTCTTTTCTCTCTCCGTTCGTCGAGAGGCAATCTTAGAAACAGCTGACGGCGGTTACGAAATTAAGGAGATTACCATCGGCACGTCCCGAATACTTCACTCCGCCGTCTTCGTTCCACGCTACGGATTACCGGGGCGCTTATTTCTTTTCCGGTCGTCGACCGAGTCATCAAAGCGATCGGTCATCAAAATGATAGATGTTGCTCAACATTAGATATTCAAGATGCTTCGCGGAAACTGAGATCGTGGTTTCCTTCCTACGAGCGCGCGCGCGCGCGCGCTTTATTATCAGAACTTACCGTTACGGGTCAGAAAACGGATACCACGAAGCAATTTACGATAATTAGGTGCTTCTCTCCCACCCCTTCTCGAGTTCGCTAAAGTCGTAATTGTCCCGCTCCAGTTGTTCTCTCGACAAAGGTGTCCCGGATAGCGTAATTCACGTTTAGATTATTTGAGAAACTTGAGATTGAATTTTCTTTAGCGAGAGCTGGGCAAGAGATTATTACTTCTGACTATTTAATATAACGGATATACACGTTTTTAATGGCGTTATGCTTGCTATTAATAAATTTCTCTTTTTCGTCGACTTTCTTCTTTTGTGCAATCTTCTTGTTTGTACGATTAAAGTCGCCTTGAGATTAAGACTTCATTTATTCCGGAACCCACACACAGTTAAGGCTCTATTCCGTCCGACCGTAATTTCCAATCGCTGACAGCTCGAGGACTATTTATTCCTCGACTGTCGAACAACCGCCATTCTTTTTACCTCGAACTCCATTATCTACCGGTTGGAAATTTGCGCGATTGGTCGAAGGGGCATCCTGTACAATGCGAGCTTTCTATTGCCCTCGCTCCGGGATTTATCGCGTCGAGAACGTCTCGAGCGTTCGCGAAAAAGGGGGCAAGTGAAATAAACAGCCATTCGAGCGAGGAGTTCGTCGGCGCGGTCCGTGGCCGACTCGTGGGCAAGTCGAAGTGCCTGTCGATTTGGGTCAAGCACCCGGCGGCCCGCTTGACGAAGCCACTCTCGTAAATATCTGCGAGATATCGTCTTCCGAACGATAATGCTACACCCTGATCCGTCGCGGCGAGAAAGACGTCGGGACCACGTCTGGCGTCGAAACAATAATCAAAGCGTCGCTCTCTTGTATTTGCTGCGATAATAATCGAGATATCGCTCGTTTACGGTCGTCCCTTCGCAGCTCGAGAACGAACGTGTTTGATGATGGAACTCTTACCGAATGGCTTTGGTTGCCGCTCGATTTCTTATTTCTCTATGAGAAACGACTTGGTCATGTGATACGACACTCCTTATTCTGCATTCATATGCTATCTATCTATTAAAAGTTTTATCCGATAATGATAGGAATATTTCATAAGAAGAATCGAATTCTTTATCCGAAAAATTGAGGTCGGAGATCCTTGACTTTAATTTTAATAATTTATACTTCGATCGAGTTTTTCTTGGAAAAAGTTAATTCTAAATATCTATCTGATTAAAGTCTGATTAAAAACTGTGACAGCTATATAAAGCCGATTTAAATTTAAAAATTAATTATAAAATCAGATTTTGTTCTGTTATTATATACTTCGGAATCTTTAACAAAGGCTTAATCAAAAATTCTTGCTGTGTATTATCGCTCATTATCATTAAAATATATTGCTTTATTTGTGACGTAGAAATAATACAATTATAATGTATCGCAACTATACGCTGTAGTTTCATGTCTCTCTTTCGCTTGTAATTTCAAAGGACAACTTAACATGCCTGTGAAGCTTCCTTGAACTGCTGCGACATGTCGCGGGGAAAGGTTTAAATATAAACGTGAGAGCTTCGCGGAAGTTTCTTGAAAATGACGCGGACTTCGTGCGAAGAACAATTTCCCGAGTTTAGAAGCATGTTGGAACCAAAGGCGTACGCGTTGCATAGACATGCACATCCCGCAACACGATATAAGGGGATGCTCTTACACCCTGTTACATCTTGATAGGAGATGAAAACTCGTTTAAAAAGCATTATTTCGTGCTAAAAATCTAAAAGGTCGAGAAGCTGAGAGATATTACATACAAATTATATTAAGATACTGAATTTATTATTATATCAATACAATTTAATCGCGTTTCACGACACGTAGTAAACGTAAGAAACCGAAATCAGCTTTTCGATAGAGATATTTATAACAATAGCTACGATTTTCTCACTCAGAAGCGATCGAAGGTAGAAAGTACCGTTCCCCGCGGAAAAATCGCGAGTCTCCGCCTCTGGTGCGTCCGCGTCGTGTCGGATGGGGTGAAAAGTTGTGCAGCTTTTTCGCATTATGCGGTGCGCATAGTTTGTCGCGTCTCACGCCAGGAATAGAAACTCGCGTGGTCTGGTCAGGCTCTATCTGGACGTCACACTGCTGGTATAACGTCGTCGCCTTTCGTCGCACGTTATCGCGAACGCGGGATCTGTGTTTCCCGTTGACGAGCGCGACCGGCCGTTACTCCGCCTGTTAGTCACCACCGCCTGTGTGCCACCTACTCAACGACGGGGTTAAATCGTCCAACGGGCAGTTTCTCTATGCGGACGTCGACGCGGTCACGATATAGAATTTTAGGCCGGAGACTTTAGATGAGAACTTTAGATTAGACCGAATGGATAGCTGTCGGTGAGCTATCGGGCTTGCTAAATGGATGACTAAGAAGAATAATTAGTGACGACGTATGAATTAATGAACGTAAGAAATCTAAATCAGCTCTTTGATATAAGAGATATTTATAACAGTAGCTCTACGATTTTCTACGATGCATAACAGATTCTGATGATGAGTGGGTAGATCGAGAATTATTATTAAATGTAATTTACGAAGATTTTCCAAGGGATATTTGCTTAGAATACGGAGAATCCAGAGATACAGAAAGATGTAGGGGAATCTTTTCTCTCCGTAGCAATGCGAAATAATTTACGAGTCGCGTCGCTTTAAATATCGCGTCACGCGACATAAGGAATTCCCGTTCTCTGCATTGCTGTCACGTGTCTAACGTTTACTGGAAAGAATGACTTAAAAACATTGTGCACGAGAAAATACGGAGAGCATGTATGTATCGTTTGAACGTCATATTTCACGGAGGGGATTTAGGAAACGCATTTCCGTAGCCGCATACGTCCGTTCACGTCGCGTCGCGTCGCTCCGCAAGATTCTGGCACGAGACACATACAGCTCGCACAAAGGTATCGTCGGCACGCGATTAATGCTCTCCCGCAAATTGCCGCGCGCAGCGAAATTGCGACAAATAGGTCAATTTAACGTATATTACAATCCAGGCGATTCATCCATTACCGCAATTTATCACGTCAATTATTGATACAAGATTATTAACGCCGGAATTAACAATGTAACATATTGGTTCTCAACCTCAGCGTTATTATTTCTCCCGACACAATTACATTGTGTTAACTCATAAAAATTTCATTCTCTACATAATTAATTCATAAATGGGCATTCATAAAATAGCGATGTCCTTGCGTTTCTTATAAATTAAAAGTAACGTCTTCAGATCTCTTTCTCCCTCTTTCTCGCTTCTGTCTTACATATTTATTAATTTATTATATTATTTTATATATACACACGCTAAAAATATGATATATATTATGTTATTTTACTTGGTTAAAGTCCATGAAAAATGTTACGACTGTTTTCTTCTCTTTACGAGTATTTCTCCCGGTGAATTATTTTTAGCACACGGCTTCGCCAGAGTTCACGTTGACCCTGATCGAACCCCAGTAAAACTTCCAAAGATAAAATTTATTACATATAATTTACTAACGATCGGACTAACTTTTTTTAGATATAAAATCTCGTAAAATTTACTGGCGACCGAGCCAACCGCTTCTCCGATTTTTCCAGCCGCGAGCACATCGCCGAGGTACCTATGTTTTTACATAAAAGCGCGTTACATCGCAGTCGTGTAACGCGACGGTGAACATCAAAATGTGACGGAACGAGCGTTGTCGATTTACTGCCAAACGAGAGAAACGGAGAAAGAGAGAGAGAGAGAGAGAGAGAGAGAGAGAGAGAGAGAGAGAGGGAGGTAGAGAGAGACCGATTATCGCTTGTACCGTATCCGCGCGTATCGATTCCGGTGCGAATTGGGTACCATATGGCGGCGCTTTGAAGACGACTTTATATCGGCACGTCGTCGTCCGTCCGGTATGTTACACGTACGTATGCATGTTGTGCACGATGCATCGCCTTTCCACGTCGCCGCAGTGCCATTAGCCGGGAATTGCCGTGGCGATCGTTCGCCGCTGCACATCGGACGGCCGCGCGACGCTTTAAGTGGGTGGCACAGACGGCTCCGGCCTGAGTACTTTGTGCGAGAGCAAGGCGGAATTGGTTTAAGCCCCATTACACGTGGACATGTACGCGAGGGCCGCGAGAGCATCATGTACGACGAGGCATCGGGAGAATCGAACGTCTCTCTCTTTCTTTCTGCGAGACACTTCGTTCCGTGTACGACTCTTCGTTAACGACTCTCTTGTCAGTTACTTAAAAAGCACCGCAAAATATCGTCCGCGGTAATTGCAGTGACAGATTGACATGGTACTTCGAACGTATAACCGGAAGCTACGCTATTTCGTCAACTTATCGCTACGACGGTTATTTTACACGATGCTTTCAATAAAATACGTACAGATATCGCTAACGCGACGAGGAATTTGTTTCTGCTTCTCCGTATCTGCCACATCTCCGAGATACCGCAATTGCGAAAACATCTTGAAATATTCATCTCTCTATTCTTTGAAGTTTGTTCGTTTTCCGTTTCATTTAGCATGCTCGTTATTTATTCTATCTCTTGATTTTTACCTCACACGCATCCTTATATGCCCGACACTCGTACTTATTGCGGTATGCAGAGTATACAATAACAGTTCGTTTATACCGACATTAATTTAAAAGGAATGGAATATTCAGCATACATTTATTTCATAATACGTTGAATATTTCGTTTAATATTCGTGGCCTTGATGTTTGTTTCTTGTTATTTATACCACGCAAGGCCGTCGTATTGTCATTCGCGTAACGAGAGTCGGCAGCTAGTAACGAAAGCTGCATCGTATGTCGTCGCGTTGAATCTGAAAAGGTGGTCGCAACAAGTATTTCAAAATACCATACGCGATGTATCTCGTGATTATTACAGCAAGCAATTAAGACCGCGCCATTAAAGATTTTCACTGTTGAGGTGTTTTTATCGTCAAATAATTGTATTGATGGTTTAGATAATTGCGTTTATTTAGTGGACTGTATAAATTTATTG